>JAVIWB010001740.1:0-25362 GCA_031893035.1 Dermolepida albohirtum
GTACGCCAAGGCCGTTGAGCTTCCGTGGACCATGCGCACCATGGCGATAGACGCCTTCGAGGCCTTCCTGCGGGACGAGATATCCGCGCGCCTCGGCCACGTCGTCGCCTGCGACATGCTGTACGGAAACGGCACGGGCAAGATCACCGGCGTAATCCAGAAGATCACCACCGGGACCACCCCGCCGCAAAAGATAACATATACGACCGCAATTGACTACGCTAACCTGACAAAGGCGATGGGACTCTGCGCCCTGCCCGCCGGCAGCCGCGTGATTTACTGCAACGAGGAAACGTTCTGGGGCCAGCTTATGAACATCACAGACACCACAAAGCGCCCGCTGTTCTTCAGCGACCCGGCGACCGGGGTCATGAAGTCGGCGTTCGGGTTCCCGGTGAAGTTCGAGCCGGCGATGAAGGTTGACGAGGTCCTTATCGGGAAGCCCAAAACCGGGTACATCCTCAACTGGAACTCGGACATCGCCATCGTGACCCAGGACGTCATCCGCAACCTGCGCACCGACATCGTCGGCTGGGCGCTGGTGGACGGCTGCCCGACACTGGACAAAGCCTGGTCAATCATAATGAAGTAATTCACGGAGGCGCGGGCGATGGATATTTTAAACGCCGTAAAAATGGCCCTGCGTGTCACGCACGGCAAGCTGGACGAGGAGTTCGGGAGGGAGATAGACGCCGCGAAGGCCGCTATGGTCAGGCGCGGCGTCGCCTCCCTGCGGCTTGAGACGCCGGACGGCCTGAGCGCCATAATAAGCTTTTGCCGGGCCGAGAATTGCGGCGACCCGGCCGCCGCCGAGAGGTACAGGGCGTTTTTTGACGTCCAGTGTGACGAAATGAGAAAATCGGGCAATGTACAATGATGTTTTGACGCTTGTTAAGGTGACATCCAAAACCGGTGACAACGGCGGAACGGCTGAATGCCGTGAAGAGCGGGAGGTTTTCGGCCGGCGGCGCTCCATCGGGATGAAGGAGACGTACCAGGCGGCCGTCGCCGGGTTTAAGCCGGAGCTGGCCTTCGCCCTGGCGGATTGTCTGGATTACGAAGGGGAGGAGCGCGCGGTGTATGAAGGGACGGACTACCGCGTCATTCGAACCTACCGGGGCCCGGAAAGCAATGTGCTTGAAATCACGCTGGCCCGCGAAGCGAACGTGGGCACATAGTTATGCCGGTTCCAAAATCAGTCGTAAAGTTTGATAAAAACGGCGTCTCGTACACGTCGGGCGTTGACCGCGCGGCCTATACGCTCAAAGAGCTGTCGCGAGCGGCCCTTCGCGATTCGGGCAAATATGTGTGCCGGCAGACCCGCAAAAACATAAAAGACGCCGGCGTGGACCGCAGAACGGGGCGCGAGGCTAAAAACGTCCAGTATTGGGCGCGCAAAAAAGAGGGCGACCTTGTGGTCGGGTACAAGAAAGCGGGGTTTTACGGCGGCATACAGGAGGTCGGCGACTCGTCGCGCCCCGCCACAAACGCCCTGCGCGACGCCGTCCTGGACAACATTGACACCATCAGGGACATACAGGGACAGTATTTGTCGCATATAGAGGATGAGCAGCGCGCCCTTTCCGAGATAAGCGAGGATGATTACGAGGGGGATGGTGAGGATTAACACAAACCAGTTGGAAATATGGCTTCAGTCGATCCTTTTGAGATTCATCCCCCGGGCGGGCAAAGCGCCCCTTCCAAAAGACGCCGCGTTTCCTTACGCGAGTTGGAGCCTCGCGTGGGCGCGCATAGCCGGTTCTCAGGCGGACGGGCTATGGGAGGTAAACCTATGGGACAAAGCCGGGGACGACAGGAATATCGGGCAGGCCGCCGACAACCTGATCAGGTTCGCGGACAGCGCCGGGCATTTTATCGGTTGCGCCCATGTTTATCTCGCGGCCGGCAGCAGGTACCCGATTGAGGACGAAAACAAGGACATACGCAGGATACGCCTGCAATTCGAAATTCACTACACTGGAGGGTGAGACTGTGCGCAACTATACGGGATACACGGGAAACACCACGAAGCACCTGCTGTTAAACGCGGGCGCTTTTTTTAAAAACTTTATTGTGGGGGTGGACGACCCCGGTTCGGCGGTTACAAAGCTCCTCGGGGCGACGCGGGGAGGCGGCGAGTTTAAGGCGGCGCCCACATACAGGGCGATGGAGATTGACGGGATATCGAGCGGCGCAAGGGGATCCGACCGCATAGACGCCTGGGAGGTCGGCTTGACCGTCAAACCTGCTTGAGGTCACGCCCGAAAACCTGAAACGCGCCCTCGGGGCCGCGTCCATCGACAAAACTACCAACCCGAATTTTGTCATTATCAAAGGGCGCGGCTATGTCAAGGACTCCAATTATTTGACAATGTGACCTGGATTGGGAACCTTTCGGGGAGCAATTTACCTGTAATCATCCAAGTGTTTAACGCCTTCTCCACCGCGGGCCTGACGCTGACCCCGGCCGACAAAAACGAAGCCGTGCTGAAGGTCGAGTTCAAGGGCCGTACGGTCGAGGACTGCGGAAGCGGCACGGATACGTCACAGCCTCCCTTTGTGATCTATTATCCCCGGCATATCGTATTGCCGCCCCCCTGCGTCAGCCCGTTTTATGAGGGCGACAAGGCTTTAACGGGGCGCGGTGCGCCCGGAGCGACCGTAGTTGTATCCGGAGCCGCCGCCGGCTCCGACATAGTCGGCGACGACGCCGCGTTCTCGGTATCCATAAGCGCGCCCGCCGGAAGCAAGCTTGAGGTTACGCAAAGGCTCGGGGCGGAAACAAGCGAAGCAGCCCATGTCACCGTCATGCCGGAATAAAGCCAAGGGGAGGAAGAGTGAAATGAGAAAGCTTAACACGGAAGACGTTTTCAAGATGGCCCGGCTGCTAAAAAAAATGAACATCCGGGAGGAAATCCAGCGCCTGATAAAGGCCGGAAGCGCTCCCGAGGTCGGGTTGTTGGGAGAAAAGGACAAGGAGAGATTCCAGCAGGAGCTAGGGGTGGACGCGTTTTATTCCGTCCTTATGGCCGTGTCGGACGCCGGAATTGAAAAGAGGTTCTACAAGCTTCTTGCCGGAATAACCGAAAAAACTCCCGAAACCATTAAAAACCAGAGCGTTGAGGCGACAATGTTCCGACATCATGCAAATCGTGTCCGAAAATAATATATCGGTTTTTTCGGGCAAGCGGGTCGGTTGACGATCAAGTAACCGACCTGCTTTTGCGCAGGTACGGCGGGGGGATCGGGTATGTTATGGCCCAGGACGTGAGCGCGGGGTTCTCCATCATTCAAACCGCCGCCAGCAGGAGCAAAGGGACAGGATGTATTTTAGGTGCGGTGGTATGAAGAAAACGCAGCACCTCAGTTTTTCGGAATTTACAGACGGGTTCCAGAACCGCAAGCCGGACAACAGGTGCCCAGAAGATATCATGGAGGAGGTAAACAAAATAATAGCCATGACGGTGAGGTGAGGCTGCTGTGGAAATATTTTCACTTATCGGGCGGATATTCGTTGACACCAACGACAGCGACCAGGCGCTGAAGGAAACCGACGAAAAGGCCGGCGGGCTGGGCAATACATTTTTATCCACCGCCGGCAAGGTCGGCTCCGGGATGCTCAAGGTCGGAACCGCCGTCACCGGGGCGGCTACCGCGGTAGTCGGCGGCATCACCGCAATGGCCAACAAATCCGCGGGATACGCGGACGAGATAGACAAGCTTTCCGAACGCACCGGGATAAACCGTGAGGAGCTGCAACGCTGGCGGTACGCCATTGGACAGTCCGGGGGAGACGCCTCCAAGCTTGAGGTAGGGATAAAAAAGCTCTCCAACCAAATGGACGACGCGCTTAACGGCAACAAAAAGGCGATTGAGAGCTTTGAGTCTCTCGGGATATCCATGGAGCAGCTTCAGGGAATGACGCCGGATCAGGCGTTTGAAACCGTGACTGCCTCCCTCGCGGACATGGAACAAAGCGCGGCCCGCAACGCCACCGGCAGCGATCTCCTGGGCAAGGCGTATACAGATCTCCTGCCGCTGCTCAACGCTGGTTCCCAGGGCATAGACGACCTCAAAAACCGTGCCGACGAGTTGGGTATTGTAATGTCCGAGGACGCGGTAAAATCCGGGGTTGTGTTCGGGGATACGATGTCGGACGTCCAGCAGAGCGTGGGCGGGCTGTTGAACTCCCTCTCCGGCTCGCTTTTCCCGATCCTGACCAAGTTCCTGGACATGATCATTTCATACATGCCACAGATACAAAATATGATAGGCGCGCTGGCGCCTATCCTCATGGGCGTCCTTGAGGGGATGCTGCCGCCGCTGATGGAGCTGGCGGACAAGCTGCTTCCGGTGATCTTTGACACGCTTCAAGCCATTCTGCCGCCGCTGACCGAGATCATACAGGCGATATTGCCAATATTCACGGACCTTTTGAGCATGATTCTGCCGCCGCTGGTACAGATAGTGCAGCTTCTCCTGCCGCCGCTGGTGCAGATACTCAGCACCCTCGCGCCAATATTACAGCCCATCCTGGAGTTGCTGAATCCGTTTATCGACATTTTTATGATGCTGATAAATCTCGTGCTGCCCCCGCTCATGAGCCTTATTCAGGGGATGGCAAGCATAGTCAGCGGCGTATTGAAATCGGCCTTTGAAAACATTATGCCAATAATAGACAGTGTCGTAAAAAATGTATTTAGCGGGATTATTAGTTTCATTAAAAATGTCTTTATGGGGAACTGGAAAGGCGCTTGGGATGCGGTTGTCAATATATTTAAGAACATTTTTGAAGCTGTCGGGAACATCGTAAAGGCCCCCATCAACTTCATCATAGACGGGCTGAACCTGTTTATAGGGGCTTTGAATAAGATCAAGATCCCCGACTGGGTGCCGTTTGTTGGCGGTAAAGGGCATCAACATTCCGCTGATACCCAAGCTCAAAAAAGGGCTTGACTACGTTCCGTATGACGAATATCCCGCCATGCTTCACAAGGGGGAGCGGGTGTTGACGGCCGAGGAAAACGCCGAATACTCAAGAGGAAGAAAGTATGAAATTCATGTGCACCAAGAGACGCAATATCCCATGACGCCGACGGAGCTGGCCGAGGAGGCCGTGCAGATGATCGAGTTCGCGGACCTTGAGGAGGTGCTGAGCGCGTGAGGTCGTATGAGTTCACCAATGAAAACGGGCGCAACATCCTCATCGCCCCGAGCGGAACGCCGTTTGTGCTGTCCAATTTCAGCACATCCATGGGAAGCAGGACTCAAACGGTGGTGACGCCGGAGATGGACGGGCAAACCACATACGGGGTGTGGAGGCAAAACCGGAAGGTCACTGTAAACGGCTTCATTGAGGCCCGGACACAACTTGAAATGGACGAGCGGAAACAGCTTTTAAATATTGTTTTTGACCCTAAATATTTCGGCGACCTGCTGTTTACGGACCACACCGGAACGTACCTGCTCCGGTGCAGAAGCCCTTCCGCTCCCAGCGCGAAAAAGGCGGACGAGGCGGGACTCTGCTATAAATTCTCCGTTACCCTTGAGGGGGACACGCCGTATTTCTCGGCTTACCCCGCGCGCGAGGTCGTTCTTGGCGCGATATACCGTAGTCACCGCTTCCCCTGGTTTATACGCGAAGGCAGGGCTCCGCTTGCGGTGCTGTACCAGAATGTCGTCGCGGAAAACCCCTCCGACATTCAGGTGCGCCCCGTGATAGAAGTGTTTGGCACGAACGGGGCCCTGGTGAACATCGTGAACGAAACGACGGGATCGTTTTTGAAGTTTCGCCGGGCGGTGGGAGCGGACCAGAAGCTTGTCGTCGATACCGACAGGGCGGCCGCGATCCTGTATGAACAGTCCGGGGACGGCTGGGTCCCGCTGAATAACGCTTTAAAATGGCTCTCGATCGACAGCCACATCAGGGAGTTCACGCTAACTCCCGGAGTTAATGTCCTGAACGTCAACAGCGACGTTCCGGACACCAAGCCAACCATGTACGTATCGTACCTTGTGCCCGCCGTGGGGGTGTGACATGGAAGCGAGGATTTACATCCCGCCCGGGAACGAAGGCGAGTTTGAAATATGCGGCGTTACCGAGATGAGCGATAAGCTCGCCTACAAAAGTCAATTTTACTCCGGCGGCTCGTTCGAGTTGTCCCTGCCATGGGGCGGCGAATACTCCGGAGAGCTCGCCGCGGACCGTTTTGTGCTGCTGAACAAGTCTTTTTTTGGCAGGATAGACACCGTGTCATACGTGGCCGATAACACGGGGCGATGGGTCAGGGCAAAAGGCTCAGACGTTTTGGGGCTTGCGGCAAACGCTCTCGCGCTGAGCCCCGGCGCGACCGGCCTGTCACAGATAATGACGCTTTACAATATGTCCGGGACCACCGAGGGCATTATCAAGGGGTTGTGGAGGGACAACATAATCAGCCCGCCCCAGCCGTGGAGAAGTCCGGCGCATGGGCTTGTGCTGGCGCCGGATATCGGACGGGGGATAGCTGACGACACATATACGACCGCCCCGGACCAGTCGGCCGGCTCAATAGTGAAACTGCTGGGGGAAAGGGCAAAGCTTGGCATGTTGTATACGCCCGACATTGAGAACGGCATGGTTATGCTTGATTGCTCATACGGCGTTGACCGCACATACGGGCAACTAGAAAACGACCCTGTAATATTTTCTTTTGACCGCCGGGCGCTGACAAGCCTGTCGCGTGAGCGGAGCAGGCTGGGCGACGCGTCGGCCTTTGTTTCAGCCGGCTCGAACGGTAATTTCGAGGAGGGCGCATTTGTTGTTGTCACTCCGGGCAATGAGTCCGGATGGACCCGCAGGGAGCAATACCTTTCGGTGGATGTGGAAGACGGCGCCGACGAGGACGAAATAAGGGCGCAGGTATCCGCGGAGCGTTTGGCCTACAGGCCGTCGGATCAGTTCAGCCTTGAGGTTGACCCGTCCAGATATTGCCTTGGGGCAGATTTCAATATCGGGGATTATTGCACGGTGGAAGACGCAAAGTTTGAGGTTTTGATAGATTTGCAGATCAGGGGCGTTACGGTAACCGCCGCCGCCGCCGGCATAACGCAGACAGTGGAGGTCGGCGTGGAAAGGGTCACATCGGCCGGCGCCCTCAAGCGGATGATAGCGAACGGGAGGTAACAATGGGACAGATAGACACGAACGGCTATCCATTTAACAGCAAGTACACAGGGTTGTCGCCCGAGGGGTTCCCCGGCGGCGACAGGGATTGCGACGCTTCCGACGTAGCGCGGAGGGATAGCCTGTATTTTACAAACGGCATCGTGGTATTCGATCCGGGCGACTTTTTGGTGACGGCCGTGAACAACTCCATGCGGCTGAGCGTGGCGCCGGGGGCCTGTTCCATAAACGGGCACACAAGGATATTCGGAACGGAAACGCTTCTGAACGTGGCTCAGGATGTTATCGCCAAAACATACAGGGTGGTCGTCCGCCTGTCCCTCGAAGCCTCGGACAGAAACCTCAGCCTGAAGCTTATAGAGGGCATACCAGTGCGGGAGGGGAACATATACGACCTTTCACTGGCCACAGTATCGGTGCCCGCCGGCGCCGGAAACTTAAATACCGCTGTCATAACCGACACCCGTGGGGATTATGACCTATGCGGGTATTCCTCCAGTCGGGGCCAGCCCAATTACTACCCGCCGGGCGAAATTCCCTATACGTTCTGGCTTTACCTGCTCTTGGCGGATGAGCTTACCTCCGAACAGCGGGAGGCGGTTGAAAGCAATCCGTCGCTCATGGAAAAGTTTTATGCCGGCCGCACCTCACACCTCCGCAAGGTCTACGACACGCCCGGTACATTCACATTCACCGCGCCCGGCACGGGCGACTACACAGTCAAGCTTGTCGGCGGCGGCGGATGGTCGAGCCCCGAGCGCTCCACGCCCGGCTCGGGCGGCGGCTACGCTGAAAAGCTTGTACATCTCGAAAGGGGTCAGGAGGTCACGGTCACCGTCGGCGCGAGAGGTGCGTCGGGCAACGGCGCGGGCGGAGCGTCAAGCTTTGGCTCCGAGGTTACGGCGACCGGCGGCACATACGGCATCCCCGGCAGCAGCGTAGGCGGCGAATTGAATATAAGCGGTAGTAACGGCAACAGCGGCGGGCTGAGGGGCGCCAGCTTTTTGTGCTCTTCAGGCCCCTATCCCGGAGGGTATGGGATGGGCGGAAGCGGAAGTGATCCGGGTACCGGCGGCATCGTCATCATCAGCAAATAGTAACAGGAGGAGTGACATGTACGGATATATAACGCCTGGCGGCACGGTCGGGCAACTGTTTGAAGCTATACCCGGTCCGGAGAAATACCACCCGGACTTTATAGCGGCAATAGCGGAGCTTCCGGAGGGCGCGACTACAGGCTGGCGGCTTGCGGGCGACGAGTGGCTGCCTCCGGATGAAACGCAGGCTGATTCCAAGGACGCGAAGATAGCGGAGCTTGAGGATCGGCTAAAGACCCTCGAAGCCGCGCTGTCAAAGGAGTATGCGTTATGAGCACATTAGTTATAACCGCGCCGATTCCCCATATGGACCAGGACGTAGTCAAAAACGGCCTCGCGGTATATTTTCGGGAAAAAGACAGGGAGTACGGCTTTAGCGGCGTGGTTGAGGCCGTCGGCTTGCGGGATGTCGTATTAACGGGGACATACGGAGAAACCAGCAGGATCGAGCCGCTTAAGCTCAGCGCGAAGCAGCTCAGAGATGGCGGCTTTGATATCTTTAAATTCGCGAAAAACATGGAGGCTATTCAGGTAGAAGGCTCCGCGTCCTGGGCCAAAGACATTCCAACAGAGATTGTCAATCCGGACATCTGCAAAACCGGGCATTTTATCGCGTTTCAGCGCGAGGGCTCAGCCACCCCCATCAATGGATTAATCAGGCTTGTTGATGAGGAGAGTATGGTGGTAACCGTCATCGGCGGCAACGGCAAGGCCACCGACACGTTGCTTGAAATAGCGGACATACTCAGCGACGGCTTCAGCGCCGAGGTGTCGCCCACCATCACCGGCGGCACGGCACAGGCCGGCGGCACGTTTACTCAGTTGGATTAGGGAGGGTTTAAGGATGGCGGAATTAAAGTATAAGGCCGGAAGTCCGGCAAAAGTGAACGCGGAACCCATAGAGCCGGGCTCGGTGCTTATCGTCGACGAAGGCGAGCAGGCGGGCAAAACATATGTGGACACAAATAAGGGCAGGGTGGAGCAATCCCCCGGCCCCGCCGGACGTTCCGCGTACGAGCTGGCAGTCGGGAACGGCTTCTCCGGTTCGTTGTCGGATTGGCTGGACGGTTTGCGGGGCCAGGCGGGAACAATAACCATCGGAACCGTCGAGACATTGGGGTACGACCAGTATGCCTATGTGCAGAACGTCGGGACGGAGCAGAACGCAATTCTCAAGATCGGCATACCCAGGGGACAGCCCGGCGGAGCTTCGGAGGAGGGCTTTGTTGACTTCACCGATATAGGAACACTATCAAGCGGGGGAATCAACGCGACCTCCGGACAAAGCCAGACAGACGCAACTAGGCTGCGTACGGGCTATATAGCCATCAGCCCCGGAACCTATGAATTTGACGTCGCCGCCGTAAACGGCGCCGCGATGCAGGTCAATGTGTTCCAGTACAACGCGGATCAGGCGTATCTGGCTCAAATGAACTGGGCGGACGCCCCCGCCACGCTTACAACGAGGTCGGATGCCGCGTATTTGAGGATATCTTACAGATATGCCTCAAATGACGCCATAGCCACAGCCGACATAGCGTCCAGATCCATTAAAGTGTGGTCCTCCTCGGCGTCGGGGTCGCCCGTGCCGAGCCCCGCGTCCCCCGTGGTAAGCTCCGCCATGCCGGATTTTATCGCCGGGCTCAGCGGAGGGACTTTTACGCAGTCACATTGCTTTGTGGGGGACGAGCTGTGGGTGTTTGACGCGAGCGACGACGCCCACACGAATTACGCGGCGGTGCGCCGGTATACCGTCGGCGAATCAAGCCTCACACAAATCGGAACCTTTCAGCACAATTGGGGGCACTGCAACAGCGTGGCCTACCGCGCGGCCACCGACACGCTGATACTCGGCAACGGCAGCTCCGACTATAGCCTGGCGGGGCAGTTTTACATTCTGGAAAACGCCTCGTCGTTTAAAAGCCTGACGCAGGTTCCCCTTACGTCCTACGGTCTGTCCATAGACGCGGCGGGCTACGGCTCCAAGGTCAACGTGGTCTGGGGAGAGAGCAACGGCGGGCGCTGGGATATCGCCTATATGATCACCAACGACAACAAAAACATCCGCAGGATACAGCTCGGCAAGGGAACAAACAATCTCGGCCTTGGGAATTACGTGTCGGGCAAATCCGCGACGCAGTTTAACGGCAGCTACAAGCTGCTGCTTGAGTGCGTCCAGGCGACGGGGCTTGAGGTCAACCAGGGTACGCAGTACCACGACGGCAAGCTGTACGTGGGCCTCGGCCACAGCGGTTACTGGATCGCCCGGATGACGCTCAACGAGGGCGGCACGATCACTACCGAATCGTGGCGCGAGTATGCGTACAGCGCCGCCGGGGCGGTGTCCACAGACTTCACCGAGGGCGTGGCGATAAGGGACGGCAAGCTGTACCTGGGTACCAGCGGCAACATTGCGGGTGTATATGCTGGGATGACAGGCTTGCACGATTACCGAAGACCAAACAAAAAGGAGGGCCGCTCATGACGATAACCACCCAATACATGACCGCTAACGACTGCTACAAAGCGGGCAGGACGATAACCCCGAAGGGGATCATGATTCACAGCACGGCGTCGCCCGGAGTGATGGCGGCGGATTGGTTTCCCCTGTGGAACAAATCCTATGCCGCCGGAGAGATTAGCCGCCAGGTATGCGTACACGCCTTTGTCGACGACAAGGGCGTGTACCAATATCTGCCCTGGAATCACCGGGGATGGCACGCGGGCAGCACCGCCAACAACACCCATATCGGCATTGAGATCTGTGAGCCCGCCGGATTCAGCTATCCAAAGAACAGCTCAACCATGACCGGCTATGACATCTCTCAGCAGGAAGCGTATTTCCTCGCGGCCTATAACAACGCCGTGGAGCTGGCGGCCTTTCTGTGCCGCTCCTACGGGCTGTCCGCGTCGGACGTCATATGCCACAGCGAGGGCTACAAGCTCGACATAGCGTCAAACCACGCCGACGTCATGCACTGGTTCCCCAAACACGGCAAGAGCATGGACACCTTCCGCGCGGATGTAAACAATTTACTTGAGGAGGAGGCGATTCCCATAGCGCAGCAATATGAAAGGATTAAACCCTCGGACATAGCCTGCGTCGGATTCTTCGTAAACGTGGACAAGAACGGCAACAAGACAAGCAAAACGCTCGCGCAGGCCATGAGCATAACCGGCGCGAGCTTCGGCATGAACGGCCCGTTTTTCAACACCTCCCCGTGGGAGGCGTGCTCGACGGGATTCACGGCGGAGGGGATAAAGTACGCGCACGGCTATGACCCCGGTTTTGCGTTTGACGGGCCGGGCATAGTACCTTCGGAGTTCAACGCCGTGGGATACCCAAACTATATCGGAGGGTTTCCGGCCCTTGTGTGGGGCGGACAGCCCTACCAGAGGGACAGGCTGCCGAATATAGACTGGGACAAGCCGAGGGGCCGCAGCATGATCGGCCTGCTGGCGGACGGCAGCTTTTCCATGTCCTGCAACAACGACGGCAACGGCCTGACCATCCCCCAGCTTCAGGCTCTCGCGATCAACTCCGGGTGCGTCAGCGCGATTGCCCTTGACGGCGGGTATTCCTCACAGTGTAATTTCAATGGCAAGAAGGTGACGTCCGCAGGCCGTCCCGTGGTGTACGCCTACATACTGGTATGGCTCAAGACCGACATCATCAGAAAGGGCCTCAAGGGCGCGGCCGTCTCACACATCCAGCGCAGGCTGCTCGCCATGGGCTATAAGCTTCCCAAGTATGGCCCCGACGGCGACTTCGGCAGCGAGACGGACACGGCCGTCAGGGCGTTCCAGAAGGCGAACGGGCTGACCGTGGACGGCAAGGTTGGGCCCAAGACCTGGGCCAAGCTGGGGGTGTAAGCGATGGAACAGATTTGGGTTTCAATTATTGGCGCTCTGGGGCTTATCATCGTCGCCGCCCTGCAGGTCAAGGGCCTGGCT
Source organism: Dermolepida albohirtum (assembly GCA_031893035.1). Taxonomy (NCBI): domain Eukaryota; kingdom Metazoa; phylum Arthropoda; class Insecta; order Coleoptera; family Scarabaeidae; genus Dermolepida; species Dermolepida albohirtum. Next base: position 12,217 of record JAVIWB010001740.1, read on the forward strand.
TTCCAGAAGCGCTCCGAGAAGCGGGCTGCCAGGCGTGAGGAGGAAAGCCGCCTCTCGATGGAGCTCATGGACGCAAGCTGCAATCTTGGTCTGGTAACTGCAAAGGTGGTGACAAACCAAGAGGTTAACGGTGGTCTGAAAAAGGCCACGGAACAAGCGGAAGAGGCACGGCGGGACTACCAGTCCTTTTTACGGGACGTGGCGGCCGCGTCCGTATCAAAAATATAGGAGGTCATATTAATGAACGAATTTTTCAGTTGGGCCATGCTGGGCACATACGCCGGGGCGGTAACGGTAACCGCCATTGTCACACAGTTTATCAAGGGGCTTGGGTTCCTCGCGAAGATACCGACGCAGCTGCTGTCCTACATAATCGCCGTTATCGTCATGTTCGCGGCGATCGCGTTCACGGGCGCGGCGTCCGGCGCTGGCGACTGGGCCATGGTGCCGCTGAACGCCATCATCGTCGCCCTCGGCTCCAACGGCGCGTATGACGCGATAAGCAGGGAGTAACGATTCTTTAATGGCGTACAAGAGAAGGACGCGGGCTTAGAGAGGCTCGCGTCCTTTTTGTTTTGTCCTCTTTTTCTGACCCCCAACTTGACCCCGAGAGGGGGTCAAAAACGTGGTTTTCCGGGGGTCAAGCAACCTAGAATATGGTAATAATCCCGGCAATTGAGGATCCCCAGAACCATTGTAGTTCTAGGGATTTTCTTTGGTGGAGACAGCAGGACTCGAACCTGCGACCCCCTGCGTGTGGAGCAGGTGCTCTACCAGCTGAGCCATGCCTCCATATAAATTTAGTGGTGACCCGTAGGGGACTCGAACCCCTGTTACCGCCGTGAAAGGGCGGTGTCTTAACCACTTGACCAACGGGCCGGAAACGCGGAAGGAAATTTCCTTCCGCAGATGGTAGCGGCAGTTGGAGTTGAACCAACGACACTGCGGGTATGAACCGCATGCTCTAGCCAACTGAGCTATGCCGCCGAACGGAAGCAAGCAGCATTATACAATACTCACAGGGCGTTGTCAACATAGATTTCTCGGGATACAGGGCCAATCTTGTGCGAGTGTCAATGATAGGTGACGCTTTCCCGAAAAAATAAATGCCGCTGGCAAATCGCTCATTGATACCCTCAAAAACAAATCATTCCCCGTGAAATGATTGGGGTTGACTGAATAAGGAAGTATTCAGTCAAATTAAGCGAGTACCGCTCCATAAAGACGGTACTCGCTTAATATTTATAATCAGTTTGGTGGTGAAAATTGACATCAGACCAGATAATACTTATTATTTACATTATTTGTCTATTCGTATAGCCCCTCGGTCAATCTCCGCTTTTCCCGGCAGTTCCAATTACTCGCGGCCACTTATTCGTTTCAACTGTAATATTTCTGACCGTTTGCTGCGCACCGGACCGGAACATACTTTACGTCAAGCTGTGCCCTCTGTCCCGGATACTCGGCTCGTTGATAAGGTTTTGGTTTCTTCTTCGCTTCTTCGCTTCTTCGCACTTCTCCTCACCTGTCCACTTCCGAAGTACACGGCTCATGCCGTTGTATTGCCGGGTGTACCCCTTCTGCCTTGTATCGCCCGCTTTTTGGCGTGGTAGAAAGCTTTGTGAGCAAGACACTTGAAAATTATAAAGGCGAGGGATATAATAACGTTGCTAACATATTGAAATGGGGGAAGGCTATGAGCTTCGGCTTTCACGGGGGCGTGCACCCCGAGGACAAGAAGGCCGCTACAAAACACAAGCCAGTCGAGCTGCTTCCGCCGCCTAACTACGTGGTGCTGCCGGTATCCATGCATATCGGGGCGCCATGTGAGCCGGTGGTGAGTTCCGGACAGATTGTTAAAATGGGCCAGGTGGTGGCGGATTCCAAGTCGCCGGTGTCCGCGCCCATACACGCGTCCGTCTCCGGCAAGGTGCTGGAGATAGAACCTCGCCCGCATCCTAACGGGGGGCAGGCGCTCAGTATCGTCATTGAGAACGACGGGCAGGATACCCTGGACGAGAGCATAAGACCGTACGGCTCGGTAGAATCGCTGACACCGGAGCAGCTTCTCAAAATAGTGCGCGATGTCGGGCTGGTGGGACTTGGCGGCGCGGCATTCCCACCCATACGAAGATCCGATCCGGCATGGGCAAGGTGGACAGGCTGATACTTAACGGCGCTGAATGCGAGCCGTATATAACTTCGGACCACCGGCTCATGCTTGATGCTCCCGAGGAGGTCCTCGGCGGCCTCAAGGTGCTGATGAAAATACTGGGCCTCTCAGAGGCCGTAATAGCGATAGAGGGCAACAAGCGCGACGCGTATGAGAGCATACGCCGGCACGCTGCCAAGGCAGGGCTCCGGTATCGAGGTCAGGCTCCTGCGCACCCGATACCCGCAGGGGGCGGAAAAACAGCTTATAAAAGCGGTGACAGGCAGGGAGGTGCCCCCGGGGCAGCTTCCTGCCGCGGTTGGCTGCGCGGTTTTCAATGTTGAAACGGCGGCCTCCATCCACCGGGCGGTGACCTCGGGACTTCCGCTGATACGCCGTACGGTGACGGTATCGGGTTCGGCGGTGAGCAATCCGAAGAACCTGCTTGTGCGGATAGGCACTCCGATGGAGGCGTTGTTCGAGGTGACGGGAGGCTTCAGGGAGACCCCGGCGAAGGTGCTGACCGGCGGGCCGATGATGGGGGTGGCTCAGCACGACCTGAAGGCCCCGATAGTAAAGGCGTGCGGCTCGCTGCTGGCGTTTTCTCGGGCCGACGTGGAGACCGAGGCTTTGACCAGATATGCATCCGCTGCGGCAAGTGCGTCCAGGTGTGCCCGATGCGCCTGCTGCCTATATATATGTACATGTACGAGCGCGAGGGGGACACGTCGGCCCTGGAGCGCCTGAGGGTGGCCGACTGCATAGAGTGCGGCTGCTGCTCATATATCTGTCCCGGGAGGCTTCATCTTGTGCAGAGCTTCAGGACAGGCAAGCAAAAGCTTGTGGACGCCAAGAAGAAGGAGGGAAATTGACCGATGGAAAGGCAAAATCTGGTGGTTTCCTCCTCCCCGCACATAAGAACGGATGAAAACACGCGCTCAATAATGCTGGACGTATGTATCGCGTTGGCGTTTCCGCTGGTGGTCGCGCTGTATTTCTTCGGCCCGAGGGCGCTGACCGTGACCGCCGTGTCGGTGGCGTCCTGCGTTGTGTTCGAGTATCTGGCGTGCAGGGTGCTGAAACGCGCCCCTGCCATAAGGGATTTGTCGGCGGTCGTGACCGGCCTGCTGCTGGCGTTTTGTCTGCCGGTGGCGGCGCCGCTGTGGCTGCCGGTGGTCGGCGCGTTTTTTGCCATAGTCATTGTAAAGCAGCTCTACGGCGGGCTGGGCAAAAACTTCCTCAACCCGGCGCTGGCCGCCAGGGCCTTCCTGTTCTCCTGGGCGTCAATCATGACCTCGTGGACGGACCCCATGATGGAGCAGAAGCTCAATCCCTTCAGGAGCATCGACATGACCTCGGCCGCCACGGACGCGGTGTCCGCCGCGACCCCGCTCAAGGCTCTCAAGGACGGGCTGCTGCCCGATGTTGGATTATGGCAGATGTTCCGGGGCGAAATTCCGGGCTCGCTGGGCGAGGTCAGCACGGTGCTGATACTGTTCGGCGGCATATACCTGATCGTGCGCAAGGTCATCACGCCGCGCATACCCCTGAGCTTTATCGGCACGGTGGCGGCGCTGACCTTTCTTTTCCCGAAGGGCGGCATAGCGTGGACGGACTGGGCGGCGCGCGGCGAATGGATGCTTTACCACCTGCTGTCCGGCGGCCTGATGCTGGGCGCGGTATTTATGGCGACGGATTACGCGACAAGCCCGGTTACTAAGCGCGGGCAGATTATTTACGGCATAGGCTGCGGCGCGCTGACGGTGTTCATACGTTATTTCGGGGGTACCCGGAGGGCGTATGCTATTCAATTCTTCTTATGAACACTACGGTGTGGCTGCTCGACAAAATAGGGCTTCCGCGCCGCTTCGGCGTACCGAAATTCGACCGTTTCCGCGCGCATTTCCGCAGGCTGCCGGAAGGGAGCGGGGAAGATTGAAACGAGTTTCAATCTTCCGGTTCTGAAATAATCGTCTTATCATTCCTTGCCGCGCGATAAGACGGGTTTCATCTATATTTTGTGCCGGCGCGCGGCGGCGGAATGGACGATATAAATGAGAGGCGACGGTTTTAAGGAAATCGAGCCCAAGAAGGGGAAAAACGGGGACGCTTCGGCGGAAAAGCTTAAAAAGCCGGAGAGCGGGAGGGACAAGGGCGCGGCGCCGGACGGCAGGAAGAAAATATTTGACCAGAACAGCGTTCCGGGCCTCACAGTAACTCTTTTTCTGATCACGGCGGCCGTCGCGGTCCTGCTGGGCTTTGTAAACAAAGTAACCGCCCCGGAGATACAGCGGCGCGCCGAGGAAACCTCCAGGGAGGCCATGTCAATCGTGCTCGAGGCGGACAAATACGAGCGCGTCGGGGACACGAACCTATACAGGGCGCAGGATTCGGGCGGCAGGCTTGTCGGCTTTGTGGTGCAGGTCGGGCCGGCCGGGTACGGCGGCGAAATATCGATGATGGTCGGCGTGGACCTCCAGCCTAACGTCACCGGAGTTTCGATAATGAGCATGTCGGAAACCGCGGGGCTCGGTACGAAGGCTCAGGATCCAGCGTTCCTGAACCAGTTCGTGGGCAAGAGCGTTTCAATGAAGCTCGGGGAGGACATCGACGCTTTATCCGGCGCTACGATAACCTCCAAGGCGGTGCTTGCCGGGGTGCAGGACGCGCTGACGCAGGTGCTGCAATATCTCGCTGACGAGGGAGGCTCGGGACAATGAACCAGACCCTGAAGCAATTCAAAAATGGAATTATCGATCAAAACCCGGTGCTGGTGCTCCTTTTGGGGACCTGTCCGACCCTTGCCACCTCGACCTCGGTGGAGAACGCTGTTGGAATGGGCCTTGCGGCGACGGCGGTGCTGATCTGCTCGAACGCGGTGATTTCCCTTTTGCGCAAGGTTATCCCGGAAAAGATAAGGATCGCGGCCTTTGTGGTCATAATCGCGGGCTTTGTCACGGCGGTGGATTTGCTTTTGCAGGCTTACCTGCCCGCGTTATCCAAGAGCCTCGGCGTGTTTATACCGCTGATCGTCGTCAACTGCATCATTCTGGCCAGGGCCGAAGCTTACGCGTCCAAGAACGGCGTGCGGCGCAGCGTGCTGGACGGACTCACGATGGGCCTTGGCTTCACGTTTGCTCTGCTGATCATGTCGGTCATCCGCGAGATACTGGGGAGCGGCACCCTGCTGGGACACGCGGTTTTCCCGGAGTCCTTCCAGCCGGCCCTCATTATGGCGCTGCCGCCCGGAGGTTTCCTGACGTTCGGAGTGGTCATGGCCGCGATGAACAAAATACTTTCCCGCAAGGGGGCTAAATCATGACGCTGCAGGGGTTTATCACACTTAGCCTGGGCGCGATACTGATTGAGAACTTCGTGCTTGTCAAGTTTTTGGGCATCTGCCCGTTTATGGGCGTCTCAAAAAAGATGGACATGGCGGTCGGCATGTCGATGGCGGTCATTTTCGTCATAACGCTGTCCTGCGCGGCCACCTGGGCGGTCAACCAGTATTTGCTTATAAGGTTCAACATGGAATACATGCGCACGGTCGCGTTCATCCTGGTCATCGCGGCTCTGGTGCAGTTTGTGGAGATGTTCCTGCAAAAGGCCATGCCTGCTTTGTACGAGGCGCTGGGCATATACCTGCCGCTCATCACCACCAACTGCGCGGTGCTTGGCGTGGCGATCATCAACTCGAACAACAAGAGCGGCTTCATTGAGAGCGTGCTTTACGGCTTTATGGCGGCGGTCGGATTTTCGCTGGCGCTGCTGCTGTTTACCTCGATACGTGAGCGGCTTGAGTTTTCCGACATAACAAAAAGCTTCGAGGGCTTCCCGATAGCCCTTGTCACAGCCTCCCTGCTGGCGATATCCTTCATGGGCTTTACGGGGCTCAAGGTATTTTAGAGCCATCGCCGCCGGAGGGCGGGGGTGATATTGAAGAAATTGCGGCTTGCCGCATTTGTTTTCCGGAGGTATTATGGACATACTATATGCCGTATTGGTGCTCGGCGGGCTGGGGCTGGTCTTCGGGCTGATCCTTGCGTTCGCCTCCCGCGTGTTCGCGGTTGAAAAGGATACCAGGCTGGACGAGCTTATGGAGATCTTGCCGGGCGCCAACTGCGGCGGTTGCGGCTATGCCGGCTGCGCGTCGTTCGCCAGGGCGCTCATTGAGGGGAAGGCCCCGTCCGGCGGATGCCCGGTCGGCGGCGTGGCGCTCTCGGAGAAGGCGGCCTCCATATTGGGGATAGAATCCTCCAAGAACACGAGACTTACCGCGCTGGTAAGGTGCTCGGGAGGCGTCAGAGCCTCCCGCAAATACGATTACCAGGGGCTGACCGACTGCCACTCGGCGATGAAAACCGGCGGCGGCGGGCCTCTCGAGTGCACCTACGGCTGTCTTGGCCTGGGCTCGTGCGTGAAGAGCTGCCCGTTCGGCGCGCTGAGCCTGGTGGAGGGCGTAGCCGTGGTGGATCACGAACGCTGCACAGGCTGCCTGCGCTGCGTGTCGGAGTGCCCGAAAAACATTATCGTCCCGGTACCGTACTATGCGGACGTCAACGTAGCCTGCTCGTCGCACAACCGCGGCGGGGCGCTGCGCAAGATCTGCGATATAGGATGCATAGGCTGCAAGATTTGCGAAAAAGCCTGTAAGTACGACGCGATACATGTCGAGGACAACCTTGCGGTCATCAATTTCGACAACTGTACGGGCTGTGGGGACTGCGCGGAGAAGTGCCCCCGCAAGCTGATAGTGGACTCCAAGCTGGACAGGGGCCCCAGAGTGCTCTCGGAGGAAGCTTAAAGAGCGAAGCCGGGCCCGCCTGAGAATACGCAGGGAGCAACGAAGCGCGCGAGGAAGCATATTTGTGAGTTGCAGCTTGACATGGCCTTGAGCGGCGTATCCCGACATTATTTGGCCTGTTCAGGCGTACTCATTTTATAACGATAATTTTAGCGGAGCCGGAGAGTCTCCGGCTCCGCGCCGAAGGACCGGTGTAAGGGCATGGCGAGATACAGGGCGTACAGGGGACGCAGGCACCGCGGGGTAACCGCGCTGGTTGTCTTTGTTGTCCTGCTTTTGCTCGCCGCCGCGGTTGTCTTTGTTTTGCCCGATTACATCGTCTATACCGACGACGGGGTACGCCTTGAGGTCCCGATATTCGGCTGGGTGAGCTCCGCCTCCCCGTCAGGTACCGGAGACATTGATCCGTCCCTTTCGGCGAGCCTGGACATTATAATTGACACGCCGGCCCCCTCGCCTTCGGCCGACCCCTCCCCTACTCCGACTCCGCAGCCCAAGCCGCGCCTGCTCGGGGTTCCGCTCAGTATGCTGAAGAGTGACGACAAGCTTATCAGCCTGAAGGATTTCGCGCTGGCGGCGGGAGTGAACGGGCTGGTTCTTGAGATCAAAAACGCCGAGGGAGAGGCCGCCGAGCCGGAACGGCTCAGAGAGGTTACGGAGCTGCTGGAAAATTCCGGGCTGGAGCTTATAGCCGGGATTTCAGCCTTCCGGGACAACAAGATAACAAGATCCGACAAGGGGAAGACATATGGCGTTAAGCACAGCAGCGGCGTTAACTGGCTTGACAACAACGGCAACCGATGGATCAACCCTTATGTGCCGGAGGCGCGCCAGTTTGTGATAGACTGCGTGCTCGCGGCGCGCGACGCCGGGTTTGGCAGCGTACTGCTTGACGACGTGAGCTTCCCTCATTACGGCTCGCTTTCCAAGATAAATTACGGATCCGGCGCGACCGTGTCGCACATCGCGGCGATGGGGGTTTTCCTGGACGAGCTTGCGGAGCAGGCCAAGGACATAAATCTGTCGGCCGTTATCCTTGAGGACGCCGTCTCCTCCGGCACACACCCGGAGGCCGGGCAGGAGCTCAGCAAATTCAAGCAGATATTTGACGAACTGTATTACTATGTCCCGGACGATATGTCCGGCGCTTTAAACGAAGGCGTCCCGGTGTTTTACGCTTCATCCGCCGATCTGCGCCAAAGGCTCGGGCAGGCGGAGACCACAGGATATCTTGTCGTCAGCGGGGACGGAGAATTTCCATTAGGAGCATTTGAAAAATGACTTACAGACTTGGACTGGATATCGGAAGCACGACTGTAAAGGCCGTCCTGTTGGACGAACGCGACAATATTGTATATCAAACCTCCCGGCGACACCGTTCAGACGTGAGGGGCGAGCTTATGTCACTCTTCGAGGACATAGCCCGCCTCCATGGGGAAAAGGACGCCGCCGTCTGCCTTCCCCGGTTCGGCCGGGCTGGGCGCGGCGGCGGCGCTGCATCTGCCCTTTGTCCAGGAGGTCATGGCTGGAACGAAAGCCGTCATGGGCGCGGTGCCGGACGCGGACGTGGTGATAGAGCTGGGCGGCGAGGACGCCAAAATCACCTTCTTCAAGCCGGTCGTGTCGCAGCGCATGAACGGCACCTGCGCCGGGGGCACGGGCGCGTTTATCGACCAGATGGCCGCGCTGCTCCAGACGGACGCGGACGGGCTCAACAACCTCGCCTCCCTTCATAAGAGCATATACATTGATAGCCGCGCGCTGGGGTGTTCGCGAAAAGCGACCTTCAGCCGCTGATAAACGAGGGCGTGTCCCATCCGGATCTTGCGGCGTCCGTATTGCAGGCGGTGGTCAACCAGACTATCGCCGGGCTTGCCTGCGGCCAGGCGATAACCGGCACGGTGGTGTTTTTGGGCGGTCCGCTCACCTTCATGTCCGAGCTCCGGAAAGCGTTTGAGCGCACCCTGAAGGACAACGTGACGAAATTTGTCAATCCGCCGAACGCGGAGGTATTTGTCGCGCTCGGCGCCGCGCAACTGGCAGACGGAGAGCTATCGTCCGGTCCGCCCTTCCGGCCGGGCTTGAATAACGGAATCCGAAAGCCTCGACGGGCGAGTTGCGAGACAGGCTTCCGGCGCTGTTTGAATCCGAGAAGCGCTCTACGCGGAATTCAGAGCCGAGCATTCCAAAAATTCGGCTCCGCGCGCGGAGATTGCCGAGGCCGAAGGCCGCTTGCTACCTGGGCATCGACGCTGGATCGACCACCATCAAGGCGGTCGTGCTGACGGCACGAAAAGGCGCATCATCCATACCTATTACCGGTCGAACGAGGGCAGCGCCGCTGCTAAAGTCAGTGGAGATTTTGAACGAAATATATGAGGGACTTCCAGAATCAGCGCACATTGGCGGATTCTATGTGACGGGTTACGGCGAAGCGCTGTCAAGACCGCGCTGTGCGCCGACGGACGGCGAAGTCGAGACCATGTGCCATTCCCGTGCCGCCGCAGCAGTTCGCTCCGGACGTCGAGTTCATACTCGATATCGGCGGGCAGGACATGAAGTGCATGAAGCTCAGGGACGGCATACTGGATTCGGTGCTGCTCAACGAGGCCTGCTCGTCGGGCTGCGGCTCGTTCATACAGACCTTCGCCGAATCCCTTGGGCTTGAGGTTTCCGATTTCGCGCGGAGGGCGCTGGAATCCCAAAATCCTGTTGATCTCGGCACACGCTGCACGGTGTTCATGAACTCGCGCGTCAAGCAGGCACAGAAGGAAGGCGCGACGGTGGAGGATATCTCCGCGGCCTGAGCTACTCGGTGATCCGCAACGCGCTGTACAAGGTCATAAAGCTCGCGACGCGGACGACATGGGCAAGACCGTGCTTGTACAGGGTGGAACCTTCCTCAACGACGCCGTGTTGCGCGCTTTCGAGTTGCTCACCGGCGCGGAGGTCGTACGCCCGGATATCGCCGGACTGATGGGCGCGTACGGCGCGGCCCTGATGGCCGCGGAAAACGCCTCGGGCGGAAAATCGTCCGTGCTTCCGAAGGAACGTCTGGACGAGGCCCTTCCCCAATCCACCAAGTCGCGTGACCTGCCGACTGTGCAGAACGCCTGCAAGCTGACCATTTCCAATTTTTCAGGCAACCGAAGGCTCGTGTCCGGCCATCGCTGCGAGAAGGGCGAAGGCAAGCGGGAAACCGCGGGCTCCGCGCTTCCCAACCTGATGACGGAGAAGTACGAGCTCTATATGGAGAGGGATTCTCTGCCGCCGCACGAGGCCCCGCGCGGCATAATCGGCATTCCGCGCGCGCTGAATATGTACGAGAACTATCCCCTTTGGCATACCATGCTGACAAAACTGGGCTTCTCGGTTGTGCTGTCGCGCCCGTCCGACCACGGGGTTTTTGAGGAAGGCATGTCAACCATACCGTCCGAGAGCGTGTGCTATCCGGCCAAGCTCGCCCACGGCCATGTCATGGCTGTTCGACGGGGAGTTCGACCGATCTTCTACCCGTGCGTCACCTGGAGGCGAAGGCCATCGAAAGCGCCAACAACCACTTCAACTGCCCCATCGTGCAGAGCTATCCCGAGGTGCTCGGTGCCAACATGGACGCTGCGGAAGCCGGAATTTACCTCAAGCCGTTCATCTAAACCTCAACCATCCGGAAGAAGATGGCGGTCCCGGCTGGTCGGAGACCTTCAAAAAGTGGGGCGTGACGCTTTCGGAGGTGAGGCCCGTGGCGGCGGTCCAGGAGCTTTGGAGGAGATGCCAAAGCCGACATCGCGGCCGCGCGTGACAGGGTAATTGAGCAGCTTGAGCGGGAGGTGAAGGGCATAGTGCTTGCCGGAAGGCCGTATCACATGGACCCCGAAATCAACCACGGTGTACCGGACATGATAACGGCGCTTGGTTTCGCTGTTTTGACCGAGGACAGCGTATCCCACCGGGCGAAGGCGAAGCGCCCGCTGCGGGTGTTCGACCAGTGGATGTACCACACAAGGCTTTACGATTCCGCCGAAGTGGTGGCCGCGCACCCGAACCTGCAAATGGTTCAGCTCAACTCCTTCGGCTGCGGCCTGGACGCCGTGACCACCGACCAGGTGCAGGAGATACTTCAGGCGTCCGGCAAGATATTCACCGTGCTCAAGATAGACGAGATCAGCTCGCTGGGCGCGGCGCGGATCAGGATGCGTTCGCTGGCGGTGGCGCTGGGGCAGCGCGCCGGCGGGGAAAAGGCCGCGGAGAAAACCTATCGCTGGATCCGGAGCGAGTTTACCGGCGAGATGCGCGAAAAGCACACGATACTTGCCCCGCAGATGTCCCCGGTGCATTTTGAGCTGATAGAGGCGGTAATACGCAAGGCCGGCTACAATATCCAGATATTGAAAAACACCACCAAGGAGGACATTGAGGTAGGCTTGCGCTATGTCAACAACGACGCCTGTTTCCCGACGATCGTCGTGGTCGGCCAGCTGATGAACGCGATGCTGTCCGGCAAATACGACCCCGACAACACCTCGATATTCCTTACACAGACAGGCGGCGGCTGCCGGGCGACGAACTATGTGGCCCTGTTGCGGCGCGCGCTGCGTCAGGCGGGTTTTGGGCAGGTGCCGGTCGTGTCGCTGAGCGTCGGCGGCATCGAGAAGAACGAGGGGCTAAAGTATACCTTCAGTCTTATCGATAATGCTTTGAAGGGCATTGTGCTGGGAGACCTTTTACAGATGGTTCTGCTTCGCACAAGGCCGTATGAGGCCGTGCCGGGATCGGCCAACAGGCTCTTCCGGCTTTGGATGGACTGCTGTGTAAAAAGCTTTTCGGGCGAGGGGGACAAAATTACCTTCGCAAACCTTATAAAAGGCATACTCAGGGATTTTGAGGAGCTGCCGCTGCTTGACATCCCCCGTAAGCCCCGCGTGGGATTGGTGGGAGAGATACTTGTGAAATTCCACCCTGACGCCAACAACAACGCGGTGGCGGTCATAGAGCGCGAGGGTTGCGAGGCTGTCGTCCCCGGCCTGCTTGGCTTTTTACAGTATTGTTTTCTAAACAATGTGATAAAGCATGAGACGCTGGGAACCTCCGGACTGAACGCGGCGCTGATGAAAGCGGCGATCAAACTGGTCTACGGCTATGAAAATATGGCCAAGAAGCGTATGAAGGGCTCGAAGCGCTTTCATCCCGAGGCGAGCATAGAGGCTCTGGCCGAGAAGGCCGGGCAGGTGCTGTCCACCTCCAATCAGTGCGGCGAGGGCTGGCTGCTTACGGCGGAGATGCTGGAGCTCATTGAAAACGGCGTTCCGAACATCATCTGCGCCCAGCCGTTCGCGTGCCTTCCCAACCATGTCACAGGCAAGGGAATGATACGTAAGCTTCGGGAGATGTTTCCACAGTCCAACATTGTTCCGATCGACTATGACCCCGGCGCGAGCGAGGTAAACCAGCTGAACAGGATAAAACTGATGATATCCGCGGCGTTTTTAGCCAAATAACATAAATATATGATAAAAAAGATTGGGAAAAAACGCGAATTTAAAAAACGCCTCCACTTTATCACGTAATTGTGGTATAATTTTTCTATTATGTATGACATTGCCGACTCGATACGACTCAATAACCTTATTTTCTACAAGTGGCCTGACATTCTTCCGGCGAAGAGGCGGGCCGTTCGTTCAAGTTTTATCGCCGGAGAAATGGTCGTCTGTTATGATAAAGGTTTCGCGGCTGAACGGCAAGGAGTTCTATATTAACCCGGACCTTGTTGAATTCATTGAGGAAACCCCTGACACCGTTGTCACGCTGACCACCGGGAAAAAGTTAGTGGTCGGGGAGAGCGCTCAGGTCATGATTGACAGGATAATAGAGTTCCGCCAGAAGTCGTTCGGAAGCCTTCCGACGGTTGTTGCCCATCAGTGATCGCCGCGCGGCTCCGGACAAAAAACATCAATAATATTGTACCGAGCCTTGGGACAAGTCCTGGCAGCGATATCGGACTGTCCCGGGCCAATAACTTCCAGGGGTGAGTGCTAGTCTATGGAAATAACAACTCTGCTTGGCCTGGTTCTCGCGATCGCGCTGGTTGTCGTAGGAAACTTCTGGGGGGGAGGCAAAATCGGCCAGTTTTTGCTTTTGGGGAACCCGGAGGAAAGGAGAAAAAAGCCTGAGGAAAGAGGGAAGAGGGGAAAGG
>JAVIWB010001741.1:0-248265 GCA_031893035.1 Dermolepida albohirtum
AAACGGTTTTGTTCGGTCTTTCTTTGCTTGGATGCTTCCATTCAGAGCTTTGACACTTGATATCTTTGAGCCTTTAATCAAGTCTGTACAATGTTGAATTCAGTTAGCTTGTGTGGTACAAACCTTGCACAAATATTTCTCAAATGCTGTATCAAAATGCGATGAATTGAATCTTTGGGAATATTTAATTTCATTCCCACGTATCGCAATGAGGGTTTCGGCTCATTTCTGATAAATTTACCCACAAGTTCGATGTTATTTTCAGTAAACACAGATTTTTTTGCACTAGGATGTTCGTTGTCATTTATGTCCGTACGACCGTCTTTAAATCGTTTATACCACTCATACACACTCGTACGTGATAAACACGCATCACCATATACTTGTTTCACCAAATTAAACGTGTCACTTTATGCGAAATTTCTCCGCTTCTAATGATGCAAATGTCATGATATTTTGGCATAACATTGGTGAAAGATCTACCTCACCGACGCATACATTTTTAATATATGGCGCCACTAAGAATTACTATTTTAAAAAAGTTCGATTTTCTCTGCGACAGACTGTGTATGTGCGTAAATGTTAGAAGGAAAAAATACATTTTATTAACAAACACCATATATGTAAATACATAGAATATAAATATAAATATTATTGCAAAAGTTGGAACAATGCCACTTTTCATCTGACCCTTCTTCCTCACATTCTTCTTCATCACTTCTCATTTTCGACAAATTAATTATACCACCTGTTTCATAAACGCTGTTGTCGCCCCTCTGCTCCATTCCAACAGTCTCGCTTTCCTTGTTGATAGATTCTTCCGTTTCCTCCGACCCATGTAATAAGTTATAGTTGCGAGCTACGTAACCCAGTTTTCCAGCCCTCTCCACCATCAGTCTGTTCCCTTCTGGGCGATGAAGAAAGCCAGTAAACCCTATAGATCCAAGCAAAAATCAATATTCACGTGCTAATAGTTCGTTCAGTTGCTGCAGGAGATGAAGTTCAAAAATTCAAGTAATAAGTAGATAACTCGTTTTCGAACTTGAATACATTTCTGACCATTTATTACATTTTCGGTAAAAACTGCAAATTCTTTAAAAAATTCATCTCTAATTTCATATTGTCCGAGGGCCTCCATGATTTCATTAACATCTTTTGAATACTTTGGATAGTGCTTTGTTGTATCATACAATAATTCAGTAGGAACTACATCTTCTGTTTCACTTACACTTTTTCTCTTGTTGCATTGGTTCTAATAAATAAGCAGCAAGATTAACTGGTTCGATGTATGTACGTTCTTTTCGTATTTATCATTGAAAGAATTTTTTCTTTTTCCTATTTTAGAGCAGGTATCAACGAAACTTTATTCAATAAAGTTGGTTTCATATCAATGAAATAGTTGAACACTTTTAACATGTTAGGATTATTGTATTCGAAAATCGTTATCCGTTTTGCTATTTGTTTCAACAAATTATGAATTGTTTCACCTTTTATCCAAAATATGTCATTGTTCATGTACGCACAATACTTAGAGAATATGAAAAGCAGTTTGAATGAAAAATTTCCTAGAGAAAGTATAAAAAGCGAGATAAAAATGTTTAAATTGAATCATATTTCATTCATTTCCATACAAAATACATAAGAGCCAGGGCAAACCACGTGAGGTACGAACGTGATATGTATACCAAGTCATCCTTCTAATTATCAACTCATATGAGAAGTATCCTTATAATTTTCAGAGATTTTAGTTAATAATATTTTAGGAAAAGTCACGAAATTTCATGTCGCTAGCTCAACTAGAAGTACATTTAGATTACAGTTGAAATCGAAAAAGGTCTGGCTGGACCCGTGTGCCAAACGGAGAGTTAAGGTTATTCCCTTCTTCCTTTTCGATTATTGTTGGTCTGGGTTAGTTATCACTGTAAAATCGTCATCAATCCTCACATTGTATTTTCATATCGCTTCTTTATTTTTAATTTCGCGCAGTAAATATTTTTTTAATTATTGATTCGTGATGTTTAATTAATTATAAAAGTGGAAAAACTACTAAATTTGTCTCAATAACAGTGATTTGATGTTGCTTTATGTGGATACTCTTTATTGTATTCTACATAGACATACACAACCTATCGCAAAACAGAACTTTTTCAAAATAGTAATTCTTAGTGGCGCCATCTATTAAAAAAATATGCGTCGGTAAGGTAGATCCTTCACCAATGTTATGTCAAAATATTATAACATTTGCCTCATTAGAACCAAAGAAATTGTGCATAAAGTAACAGCGTGTATTTGGCATTGGTCGTAAAATGAATTTCGAACAAAGAACAAATATTAAGTTCTGTTTTAAACTTCGTAAATTGTTTACTGAAACATTTAATTTGATGAATCGCGTGTATGGTGAAGCGTACGAGTGTGTAAACGACTTAAACGAGTTAAACGACTTCAAGACGATCGTACGAACATAAATGACGACGAACATCCTGGTCCAAAAAATCACTATCTCATTGCTTGACGCTTATCACTGATTTTCTAGCTACCAATGGCATTTTTATCATCAACTAGCCACCGTATTCACCGGATTTGGCCCCCTGTGATTTCTATCTATTCTCCAAACTACATTTGCCGATGAAAGGACAGCGTTATGCCGACGTCGAAGCTATTAAAAAGGCGTCGATAGCGATCTTGAAGGACATCTCTAAAATTGAATTTAAAAATTTATTCCACATGTTAATCGACCGTGCAAAACGTTGTATTGAAGCTTGAATTTGACCAAAATAGTAAGGTTTTGTTTTTATTTTAAAGAAGTTCCGTTTTCTCTGAGGCAGACTGTGTATACATAACATAAATTTTTATGTCCATATTTAATTTTTTTTTATTATTTGTTGCTATTTTCTCCGTAGATTTAATTTGCTTTCCTTCTCTTTCTAAACTGAAGTCTCGTGTGTTATATTCTCATTTTTCCTTATTTTTTGTTTGGTCTGCTTGATCGCGATTTGAACATGAAATCCTCTAAATTCAAGTCAATAAAAGTATGTGTCCTTATACTAGAGGGAAGAAACGTCATTACGATAAAGCGATCAATTACGATGAAACGTGGAGTTACCACGGCCGTTCGTTTTTGCAGAACATAGAAAAGGATAAAAGTATTCTTACAATCATGCAAAACATGAAATTAAAAATCGAATTGTGGCAAATATTATTTACCCTTTTAATCTGTTTATTGATTCTGCAAACGCTCTATATAAGTTTTCTTTTTATTTTCCATCGAGTTTATTCCCTATTAATTCCACCATTTTTAGATTCAAAGATGTTATCCGTATTTTTATTTGAATTCTCCAACTGAAAAGGAAATGCCTAGCTAATTGACATCCGGGAAAAGACGGAAATAGCATTTATATTATATCAAATTAGGAATATTTGCTTGAGTTTGTCTTTTTAATAGGCTTGTAGTCAGTCCTAAGTATGAAAATGAAAAAAATAATGACCGTGACAATTAACAAAGCGACATTGAAAATAACTTTTGAAACAACGTGTTATATAACAGGCATTTGTTTTCTATATTTTCGTTAAATTTTTACGATGAATTAATGTTTGAATGTTTTGATAAAAAATAAATTTTCGTTACTAATTTTTGTACAATATTATCTGCTTCGATGGTGTAATGGAAGAATACAATTCAGACTTTAATTTTAGTTTAGATTCTGAAGGAAAAGAACTTAAAAATATGGTTTCTGAATAACTCGAAATATCAATAATATTTGTTCTCTAAAGAAGTAAGTCTTTTTGGAAAATAAATCATTAACTCACACGAAATCGAAGGTGATGAATGACGTACCTATACAGGTGCAAATAGATTTGCAGGTATAGATTGTAGTCGTTGTTTTTCTTCAGATATTAGAACTTATTTTTTTATTTATTCAATTCAATATATTTTCACTAAAGTAATAAGTCAAGATTCCATGTTATCTTATTTTTCGATGAATTTACGCTCTGGTAACTACACTATTAACTTGATTTTCTAATACAAAGATTTATGTATACCATATTTTAAACTTTATTTTTACGTATGACTATTGTGGTAAGTACCACATATTTAATAATTTAAAAAGGTGTATTTATTTTTGCCACATTTGTATATGAACTGGGCAAATTATTAAATCATAGCATTAAAATCACCATTAAAAGCTATAAGAATTGTAATTGAAGGTTAATAAATTAAATTTGGTTTGGTGTCGGTGTTATTTTTGGGTCTCAATAATAATTATATTTATTTACTAGTGCATTATCGATATGATTAATTACACCGTATTAGGTTAAATTTTCATATAAAATAGAATTGTGTATGCAGAGGAAAAGATGTAAACAATGTTACGAAAAATTTTTTTTGATAAAATTATACGAATTCCCAAGAAGTTAATTATTAATTGTACATATTTATTCATTAAATATGTTTATATATATATATATATGTATATATGTATATATGTATATATGTATATATATATATATATATATATATATATATATATATGTGATAGTATAAATCTCTACGCGTACAGTAGTAGCAAGTTGGAGTAAGGGGTAAGAAATCAATAGTGGCCTAGCTCGTATTGGCTGGGTACGCGCAAATGACTACCACATGCGCTTTACCCCTATATTATCGCAGCCGATTTCATTTTTAGAATATGCTATAACCGATATTCTATAGGATGCAGTAAACGTCTTTGACTTTGCAACATCGTAACATAAAAACTGGATTTAATAAATACATACCTATACAGTCCCTGATATTGTAGTACGTCTTGTGTACGTACATACATATGTATACATGCGGTGGTCAAAAATTCACGGATAATCGTCAGGTAGGACGATTCTATGATTAATTCCGAGTCGACAATCCTAATACAGAAATGTTGTATTGTCAGTCGTTAAGGCACACGAGATCATCAATGTTGAAAATGTGCGACAAAAAATATTTCGAATCTTTTAAATTTTCTATTTTTTCCGTCAAATAAAATTACGCAACTCTGCGTTGGTGTAATTAATCGTTTTATGGTAATATTTTACCTTATTAAAGACTTCTTTAACTGCTTTTTATGTTAAAGTACATATGGCAATCTTGGTCCAGAATAGTCTGTAATTTAAAAATAATTAGTTATCAAATTTTCGTACCGCTACTTTCTCATTTTTTCTTTCTCATATCTCAAACAATTTGTAATGTACACTTTCACCGAATACATTGATGTGTATATGGCAATTGGGTTTTGTATTGGAATTACGCCCTTAGCAAAAGACGAATATGCAATGCGGTATCCATTCATCTACCAATACATTTCAAAGATTAGATCGGAGACTTTGTGAAACAGATAAGTTCCCAGCCAACGTGATGCACCAAGACATCGTCATACGACCCAAGTTGAAGAAGCAATTTTGGACATTGTTCATCAGGATCATACTTCCAGCACTAGACAAATAGATCAGGAAATGAACATTTCAAGTAAAACAACAGTTCTTTCACTGCCTACGGAAAGCTTTTTGAGACCGTTTCATGTTTGTGTACAACTATTATACGAAAGTGAGAATTTCAACACAATCTGAAACAAAATTCTAAAAGATCCAAACATTTTATGACTTATTTCATGGGGCTACGAATGCATGTATAATTAATAATATATGTATATATATTAATGAAAATAATTTTCATCTGTTTGAACACATCTCCTTCAGCCACTAACATAAGAAGAAGACTTCGATGGCGTTTTTAATCTTTCTTTTTTTACTGCAAAATTATTTTTTCTTCGAAAAAGAATCCGATTGTTTAAAGAAATAATAATCTGTTGTAGATTAGTCTTGTGCATTTTGTGGAAACTATGTAATTTCAGAGTTTAAATTTTTAAACTCTCGTTTACGATGTATGAAGTTTTGCATTGTCATGTAACAGAATTGATGCCTGCCTGAAGAAAGACTTGTGATGTCCATTAATTAAAATAAAATTGTAACACTGTGTATGTTTATTAATTTAGATGTGAGATTGACGCCGTATTTTTATTTAATGTGTATTTGTTATAATCTCACAACTGGGCAAGAAATAATAATCAATTACATATAGGGTATATATCACACTTTATTAGTTTTCACTCAAAATTTTCTATGGTGAAACAGAGGCATTGTCTCAGAATTAACCATTGAGAAGTTCACCTACAATTGTTGCATAATTTAGTATGGCTAGAAATGAATCGGTTCAGAATAATGTTGTTTCTCATCAAATACAAAGAAAACCATTGATTAGCCCAGTTTGTTTTTTTCGAAAAAGTTCATACATGCAACAATTAATTTTAATATGAAGATATAATATTATAGTATGGTTAATACTTAATCTGCCTGTAAGTTCTTTTAAGGATTGACTTGGATTTTTTCCAATATAATCTTAAAATCTGGTACCAAAAGTATCGCAATATATTAAAAATCTGACGACATCAGACCTAGACCAATGTCTAAGCATGGAGCAAAAAATTTACGCTAAATTCAAGATATAAGTATATTTACATTTAGAATAAATCGTTCATTTAAGGGATGCTTGTATAAATAGGTCTTCTTTGTGATGTGTTGTATAACAATATATAATTCATGAGCAGACATTAGTTGAATAAAAAAACATCATACGCTCACGATATGGAACCTCTTGTAATAATAATAAAAAAATCTTTATTGTCCAACAGGATTTCCCAATTATAGGACAAAAACATTAAGGCCAATATAAACAGATAAAATAATCGTAAATGTAAAACATAAGTCAGGAGAAAATAAAATCATTCAAATTCTAAACAAGGCAACTAAACAGCTACATATCAACAATGCAAGACTCCAAAAAATGTCCGAAACAAGTTCATCAGTAATGCAACACATTAATGTTATAGGCGCTCTTTACAGTACATTGGTCCTTGTCGCCGTAAGGTAGAATGTGCTTTCATGCCTGGCAGAAATCCTAGGAACGCGAAAAGACACTCACGATAAAAGAAACTCACAGACAATCTTGCCATGCAATAAATTCCACATAAACTTGGCACAATGTTGATTTCTTCTTTCCGCAAGAGATAGGATTCCATGTCTGAAGAGCAATTCCACTTGACAGGTTACAACGGGTTCCATCCATATTGTAAGACAAAAACTTTAGGAATCGTCTGTGTATTCGATACAGTAGCAAGCAGTGAGAAGCAAAAGCAGGATACCATACGATATTAGCATATTCTTATACTTTAATAGTCTCATGTCTCCAAAGTACTTAGAAACACGCATTAAAAATCCTAAAGATTTACACGCAGATGCACAAGTTGCCAGAATATGAGGTCTAAACGTCAGTTGGTGATCGAAAGTAACACCCAGGTCTTTAATTTGAAACTGCCTGGTAAGAACCATATCATCTATTTTGTAGTTCAACAGCAATGGTGCACTCTTGATATCAATCCTTTGATTGTGTCAAGCAGTATTATTAATTTTGTTGAATTTTCGGAGTTGTTGCAGATACTGACGGTTCTATTCGCACATTATTCTCAATACTCTTATTACCACGTTTAAATTACGTAGTCCAGTGACAAGCTGTGACTTTCGAAAGAGCATTATTACCCAATGCTTGTTGCAGATTAGCCGAAATTTCAGATATGTTTAGTAACTAACAGAGTACCCCACGAATTGTGTGTTTATTCAGTTTAAAATTGTTCCATTTAGACACTTTATTCACACTGCAGCAGCTTTTGAATCAAATTTTAGAAATTTATCACATTTTTTGTCATCGTAAAAGAGAAGACGAAGACTAAGAAGACGAAGACTAAAATGACGAAGAAGTAGGATATAATGTTAAGTTATTCTGAAAGATGGTTGTAGTAATCGAGTCTCACTGCACCCCAAATTATATTTGAGAGATCCAAAAGATTTTATTAAATCGAAAATGGAAGAAGGGCTTTCACTCAAATATATATTCCAGAAGTTTGCACGTAAAGTGTTATGAGCTTGGGTCTAGGTATAATCTCGCGATTAATTAATAACTTTTGAAAATAGATACTATTAGAATTTCTGACATAAACGAATTAGAGGAAGACATTACCAAAGCGCGATCTCATAACTCATAGAGGCCGAAACTTACTATCAATGTTCAGGAAAAAAATACGGTACTGTTTTCCCATACAGTTCTAAGAATATATCACTTCTTTGCTCAACGAACAGTAGCGCCAGGAGATGAGATTTCAGGCCTATCTCATATCATTAACATTGTAAAGTTCACTAATGTACAGTAGCCTTATTATTAATTTTGTTTATGTTATTGGTAGAACTAGTTCTTAGTTTAAACTACAATTGTCTTTTAAAATTACTTAACATATTCTCGAAAAAATTTCCTAATGCTCTTAGGAAGAAGTAGCATTTATTAGAGGAATAAGTTCACAATTTTCACTTGACGCTAGCAACACAATACTATGAACGACAATAGATACAAAAAGTGGCCTCAAATAGGATAATTTAAAATTACTGACTTGATACAAATCGATCGATAATAATTGAGATTTAAATTGTTTTCTATTACAATATAAATCTTTTGTAGTCCAATTAGGGAGATAAATTAAAAAAAGTCCTCATTCAGTAACTCCATACTTGTTCGTGATTTTTACGCCGGTCTGTGTATTCATAAATATTTTTCTAAAGGAAACTTAGCCTCAAGGCGTTGTTAGCTTTTCGTAGTATAAGTAATCGTTTTGGTCTATCGTTATTTCTAGTCTTTTATAATTGCATTTTATTTAGAAGGATACAAATACTCTTTTACGTCTCGGTGATTTTGTAAGTCTCCATATTTATAACGGAGAACTTACATAAATTAATAAAATTACTTAAATATTGAATTTAGATCGTTTATCAGTATAAAATTATCGCCAGACGTATGTTAGCTTAATTTTTTATTTATAATATTATCGTTAAATACAAATTTTATCAATGTAATCGCTGAACAAATAAATTAAAGTAAATTATCATTTGTTCCGACGGACTACGTGAATAAAATAAAAAAAAGAAACTGTATTAAAGTTTTATAAGGACGGACAAACGATTACGTGGCGTAGTAGGAAATGCGACAAAAAAAAGAGTTAATTAGGCTTAGATTGACAATTTAAGGGTTGTCTGCACACAGAAGTTCGAAACTACAGTTTAGTTGGTAGAGTCGTAAGTATAACAGTAAATGTATGTTTGTTTTAGATACATATAGTTAACAACTAGGACTTGTTAGTTGATCTTTATACATACATATACATACATACATAATTACGTGCTATATACATATATATGTATATATATATATAGATATATGTATGTATATATATTTTATGCGATGTTAATGGGTAAAAAATTATATCGTATTATTATTATTATTATCATTTTTTTCCTTGATTAAAATTTCTGGCTTACCAATCGAACCTACGACCTTCCGCTTGCCGGACGGACAACCTGTTATATTCAATATAAAATATTCTCGTGAGTGAAGTACATCATGTTGAATTCTCGGTTGACCCACGTTGTAGGTGGTTGGTCAAAAGAACCTTGATCGTCGTTGCGACATTTACGCCACATCAAGGAAACTAAGTATATATATATATATATATATAGTATTGAACAGTACATTATCATTTTTTTTTGAGGTAGCTTTCAGACTTTACGCTATCTCCCAAAATTATTCACATATTTTTTAACATGAGGTTCGGGTTTCGCTCTCTTATTTTGGATCGTTACCTTGCTGATATACATATATTAAACTATTAACAATAAACTGGTCTTCAGGAGGTATTGTGCGGTTTTTAAGAATTTCGAAGATGGCTCAACGGTCGAATGTCAATATCAGTGGTTCCATATTTGTAACGAATTTCAATTGTGTTCCTTTTCTATACTGCATTTTTTTGGTTGCCAAATATTTTAAATTTTGATTCATCCATCTACATTACTCGCTTTCAATTTTTCACAGTTCAGTCACTTGCCTATTTAAGTCGTTTTCTTAATTTCCCTTTCCAAGCGAATCTAGCAACATGATTCTCAAACCTTTATTTAAATAAATGGCTGTATTGAAGGCAGACCAACTCTAATTTCTATTGTTTGCTGTAAATTTTACATGAATTGTGTTTCGAAAAAGCCTTGAATAATTCTCGTTTTTTGATAATCGTAGAGTTGCTCCTATTTCCGTTTATTTTCTACTCTTTCCGTTTAAACTTTTTAAAATATTTTATAGTCACTGGTTTTACAATGAAAAATATGAACTAATTTTGAAACCTCGCAACTTTCAATGGACTATATTTTCTGAGCTGTATTGTATTTGAATTCTATAAATTGCATTTGGTTATACGTACCTTACAGTCCATGCTGCATGGATAACGTCTAGATAGCTGAATTAATTCCACGTTCGATGAACAATACGTCTACTCACTAAGCTTATCGCAGCCCTGGTACGGTTTCTTAAGTCATACTATATCTTTCACGAATTCCCACAGGAAAAATTCGCAAGGTGTGAAATCGGGAAACTTCGGTGGCCAGAAGTGTTAGGTCTTCTTTCTTCATGCGCCTTATCCATCGTCGAGGTAGAAATTCATTCAGGAAACGTCGAAAATTCACGATCTAATAGGTTGGAGCAATATTCCGCTGCAAAATATAATCTGAATTTTCATTAATTTGTGGAGCAAGTCAGTTTTACAGTATTATGCCAAATGTTATGTTACTTTAGTAATCGTGTTTTCATAAGAAAAATCCATGAACCTTTGTATGTTAGCCCTTATATACGAACATTGTGTCTGTCGACCTTCCCATTTAGGTGAAATGTCGCTCCATCGCTAGAAATAACATGAGACGGAAACGATTCACTTTCCATGGTGGCATGGTTTGTATACTTACTGGTGCCTCAATACACACTAAATGGTCGTCTGCGACAATCAAAGCTTTTTACTCGCATTACTAGTTGATTTCATTTGGTCGTGCTTAAAACTCACTAGAATGCGTTCCCCGTTCTCTTCCGAAACACGTGGTCGGCGCGAGCTTTCACTCCTACACAGTGAGACATTTTCATAAAATTGTTTATTCCAACGACAAATGCTCCTACTCGTTGGAGGTTCAGCCTTAAATTTACAACGAAATACACATTGTAGGCTTACTTTTATTGAACTCATTTTCATAAAATTGTTTATTCCAACGACAAATGCTCCTACTCGTTGGAGGTTCAGCCTTAAATTTACAACGAAATGCAGATTGTAGGCTTACTTTTATTGAACTCACGAATGCAAAAAAATGTGTTGTTGTTAGTAGCCATGTTGCTTATAACTGACTCTGCTGTGCGGAGCTGTTGTTGCTCTAGGGGTAGGTAGTATTCGAAACTTTCCAGCATCCTCTTTCAAATATGATTGACAGAATTCAAATACAACGTACATTGCGGGAAGTGCAGCTAATTGAAATGGTATCCATCTTTTTAAATGATTTTTAAATTTGTGTAAATTTTGGGATATTTGGAATACTTACTAAATTATTTAAAAACGTGTAATTAATTCCAAACGAATAATAAAATAAATTTATACTTATTTATGTACATAAAATTATTTTGACAGCCTGCCCGAAAATATAGTTCCCAAATGAGACGAAATGGCATTTATTTCTCTAATGATCAAATCTAGTTGCAATTTTTTGTAGTTGCTTATGTTCTCAAGAAACTTGGTTTCAACCTTAAAGGTGTAATTTCACATCTAAATAAATAGCAGTTATCGCTTTAAATACTATTATTTATTAATAGAAGATCCGATAAATACTAATACACGTAAATAGGTCCATAAATAAGGTTGGTTTTTATTATTTTCACGAGACATTTATTTGAAAATTACATACAAAGATTGTGATAAATTTAATTTTTTATTATTTATTCAATTTATACGCAATTTCAGACACGATAAATAGAGCATTTAAGTTCTTTTATATATATTTTTATCTTTATTTTTTAAAATTCTTGTTAATGCGATTATTGATTATAATTATTAAAGATGTAACGTACTAAAACAAACAAACGACAAACCAAAAGACGTACTTTGAACATGTACACATACGTACCTCATTAACTGGATTGTGTTTAGGTAAAGCATTTCGTAAGATGAATTTTTAATTTACATGCTCTTTTATGAAATATACATGCATACATACTAGATATACAATATAATAGGAAATGAGGACAATATTATAAGTAATATAACGATCTCCAAGCCTTTAAATATTCAATAACAATGCTTTCGAGCGAGTTTTTTTTCTTCTTTTGTTTCCTCTCTCTGTTATCGCCGCGTGTTGTCGTCATTGTCTATATTGCTTTTTAGCTGCTTTCTGTAATTCAACAATATCGTCTCTTTGAAGTGCATTCTGTCTATTTAATCCACAAGTCTGTTTAACGTTCCACCCTTAGCCTCTTCTTCATCATCTCGATTCTCTCTCTACCGCTCCCCGATGTCACTACACAGTTTCGCACGCCTTTTCTATGTTCCATTGTCGACGATATTATTTTGTTATTGCGTTATTAAAATTTCGCCCAACCTCTCTCCTTATTTTCTCGGGGAAAGCTCTTTTTAACACTTGGACTCATTTCGTTGCCACTTCCCCTCGAAAATTTTTCAACGTCTTTCTTTCTAGTTGACCAACTTTTTTTTACTGTATTTATAGTTCGTTATTTATTATCTTCGAGAGATTATCTTAAAGGACAAAACGACGTCATTTTACAATGCTAATTAAGGCATCTCGCTCGTGACCGTCTAGATTAGTTATTTTCACTTCGGAAGATAGAGAGACGTGGACTTTCCCTCGTAATATTTTTTGTATTCATTTTAGCAGAAATTGTCATTCAGAACGAACAGTGTCGACAGTCGGCAAAGTAATCCCTTAAAGAAAAAGAAACAAAAAAAAGAACGTTCTGCGGGCACAACACAACTTAAAATGCGAATTGTATTCAGCAATTATAAACACAAAGAATTACTTTTCAACTTTTGTAACTAATTACGGTCGTTTAATAATGCTTTTAAATCTTGGGACACATCATCATCGGCAACTTTTTAAATTATTCTATTACAATGTTTTTGCTTAGATAAGTCTGTGATGTTTTTCTTAAATTATTTAATAACAGTTTTAAAATTAAAAAATTAATACTTTCTTACTTGCAATTGTTTTAAGTAAAGCAGATTAAATTCCAGTACTTGTTTAAATGTACTTACTAACTTTTCTCACTGCAAAAATATCCGGTGATGCTTTTCACGTACAACTTTTATTTATGAATAGTAATGTGCAGATGCTCAAGCTTTTGGATTTTTGAAAGCTCCGCATCTGTGTATGTACATTCAACATACTTTTTATCATTGGTCAATAGAGCCACAGGTTAGCATCGATCCCGCTGCAATATTGTGTACAAGAGATACTCGCGAAATTAATAAAATAGGCGAAAACTGTATAAATTAAACGCACCAAGCCTCCTCAGTGTTCAAAGTAATTCTCTAGAGTATAAATGCATTTTTAAATGTGAATTTATTACATACGGAAAGATTGCTCGTTTTCCGAAATAAAATTAAAAATCCTTTCTTTACTTGAACGCTTTTGAACCAGTACAGCACCCACTTAAATTATTTTTAAGGTTAAAAATAATCACACTTCACGTAAAGTAAGTACGGTGGATTCACTGATTTTGGGCTTCCAAAAAGCGTGGATTACTGTTTTTATTGGACATTAGCTTTTTAGAATGGTTGACAACTTCAAACTCCCACCTCCTTTCTCAGATTTTTATTGAAAAAGTAATCGAAATAATGGAGGCTGGCACAAATGCTCCGGAGAAGGTAAAGACCGTAAACTCGGCCGGAATGTTATGGCTACGATCTTCAAAAAGCTAAAACGATACCAGGCGAATACAACGCAAAACACCCCGTTTAAAGAAGAAATGAGTGCTTTTTCTTTAGAATTTGCACCTGTTCGCACTTGTTTCAATGGCAAAAATTTATGAAGTACATTTCGAAGTCTTTTCGAATTACTCTTATTCGCCAGAATTGACAACCTCAGACCTTTTCGTTTTCCTGAACTGATACTTGGCTCATTGGCAAGTGATTCTAGTCGAATGAGAAAATTATCAATGAAATCAACGCATATTTCAAACAGTCTTTCGCTCTTGTATGTGGATCAGAATTTACACATAATTCATTGTTAGTAGAACCACATCCTAATAGACTTTCTATTCCTGCTGAGCAAGTTCATTGTAAACTTGGATAGCTTTTCCATCTTTTCCTGGATCTACATTACTTTCAGTCAACTTTTTGATGACCCTGTTTACGTTTTTGCTAGCACAGAGAAAGGTTCTCATGCTATAAAAACTCTATATGATTTTTATGTATCCAGTTCTCTTTTTCATTAGCCTTATAGCCTTCGTACCCTAAGATTAAAGTTATTGTCACTCTTTTCCGACTACTAAGCATATTACTCATTTAGGTTTGATACAATTCCACACAAGTTTAGAATTCACTTGTATCAAATTTATTGACTTTATCATTGCTCGGTTGTCGGAGAATTTGTCCGACCCTCCATGTAGGCCCGTAAATTTTGATCTCTTATTTTGTCATGTACTTAATAGATTCTCTCTGTACATGTGATCATTTGTCTATTCTTTCCTGTTTGGTATTCATAATTATAGTTCCTATCAAACATGCATTTTTGAACCATTGTGTAGTTCGGTTTCCTATAATTGAGTTCCTCTTAAGTTGCTCTATTAACATAAATTGTTCTATCGGCATATGGCAGTGAGTGTCGTGGACCATAAGAAAATGGCTTTGCAGTAGTCTGCAAACTACTCACTTTCGCGTATATCTGCCTAAAATAATGGTTGGTTGCTTTATTAGTGATTTAAAATATGATAATAAATCAGACTAAATTTCCAAGCATCGTCTCGGAACGCTTACTTTTTTTTGATAAAGGCAATTACTCGTGTCTCCTGAGCATTAATTGATAAACACTCTTTTTTGCACCAGTTGTCTAATGTCCGAACTATATCTGCTTTAACCATGAATTGGAGCACCTACAGAGGAGACTTTGAAATTTGTATCTTTTAAAGTTGATGGAGTTTACCCACTTCGAGACGTATTACATGAAGGTTTGTTAAATAAACATGGTTTTAAGGATCTTTTAGGGAGTAGAAGTAATAGGCTTGATTTCTTGTCCCCATAATAATACATGATTCGTTCGTCTGATACATTTGTTGTTCTTACTGGAAGAGTATTCTAAAGAAAGTGCTAATTAAACATTCGAGTATGTACGTGTATTAATGCTAACATTATTATTATAATTTTTTTTATTATTGTAATTTTTTATTTTCTAATTTTTACATTCAATATTTTAAAATTTTGTTTTATTTTTTCTAATTTACTTATTTTGTTTTATTTGTTTTTTTTGTTTATATTAATTATTACGAGGATAGCCGTTTATATTGCGGGAATAGCAAACAAAAAAATTTTTTTATTACCGAAAATAGTTTTATTGTTTTTCAAAATATTCTCCTTGAAAATCAATGCACTTTTGCATTCGTTTAAACTAATCCGAAAAGCATTGCTGCCACAGTGAAGGCGCTATCTCCAAAATATTAGTTCTGAATGTCTCAACTGCCACTTCTGGCGTGGGAAACCATTGACCACGAAGTTTATTCTCCACGTGTGAGAACAAAAAGAAATTACAGGGTGCTAGATCAGGTCTGTACGGAGCATGGAACATCATTCAATGTTTTACCTGGTCAAATATTCATTTGTTTGAACTGACCTGTGAGAGCTTGCATTGTCATGGTGGAGAATGATCTGTTGTTTTCGGTTTGTTTTCCTTATTTCTTCAAAAACTTTTGACGAACAAATAGTTGTGTACCAATCGGAATTGACCGTTCTACAACTCTCTAAAGGCACGGTTGCCACGTGACTGGCGACCATTTGTTTTGATGTGCCTCGAGCCCGAACAACTTTTGTTGGTTTTGGCTCATCTTGGAATACTCAAACAGTCGACTTTATAAATGTTCTTTGAAGTGCCGCCATTGTATTTTTTGTGCATTTCTTGGCACCAATCGACACGAGTCCTTTTTTGAGCGGTTGTCAAATTATGTGATACCCAACTTGAATATAACATTTGTGGGACGACCTTCACGAAATTCACCGTCCAAAGAACGCCGCCCAAGTTTGAATTCACTATACCAAAGATATACTGTAGTTTTCGATGGTGCTTCATCACCGTATATAGAATTCAGCACGTCGATGCATTCTTATTGAGATAATCCACGCCGAAGGTTATGAAAAATAATTGAACGACAGCGTTCGCGATTTAATTGCATTTTTTCCCTGACATAAAATTTTCAAGTTATTGTCAACAATATAAATACAATATAAAATTAAGAATAAAGTGATGTTAGTAAATGTTTTTTCATCTTAACCAATTTCCCCGGTCGATGTATTTTTTCATACTCAATACGTTTGTTTTCCTTATATGTCACATGCATATTTGAATGTGATTAAAAATCGAAATATGGGCGCCGATTAAACTTGATGAAGGGAAAAATGTATAAACATACAGCTTTGAAATTGAATGGAATACAAAAAACTGATTACTTATTCTATACCGAGCTCGGAAAACAAATTATTCAGTGTTAATTGTGTATATGAAAAGTTTAATATTTTCCAAGGCAATTTAGTACTTTAAAGTATTATAAATGCACGGGTGAGTGCGTGTGTGTTTGTGTGATTTTTCAGGACTGCAGTTAAAAATGCAACTAGTGCAGTTACGCGAATATGTAAAAGCACACATTAAAAGAGTAAGATTGGATCTTTAAAGTCTTTGCAAAAAAAAAATAGTGTGTATTTATGATTATTGCTTATCTTTTCGAAAAGTACTAACTACAATGAAATTGAGTTTGTAATTTATGAATGGCGTCCTCACCTATCTTTTTAAAGAACTTCTTGCAATTCTGTAACTTTGCGATTTTCAATCTATCATTGCTCTGTTTATATATTGATTTCAGTGCTTTCTTCTATATTTCAGTGAGTAAGTAGCGCAAGAATGACATAAGCTTTTCGAATAAATTATTTTATTTTTGTTGCTTTCGCTTTCATCTGTAATCTACAAGCATCAGACTGTCAATGGTAATATAGTTTAGCTTTGTGCACTACATTTTTGGTTTCTCCATTAACAGAAAATGATATTATAATTGTCTTAAAATTTGGTTCTTAAATTTTTTTAGTGAGGAAATATATGTTTTTTCATTATATCACAGACATCGATTTTTTAAAATTTAGTTACTGACCTACTTTTATAATTAAACAACTAATAACAGTTTATTTCTATTAATGCTGTTGTTAGGTTACTTTTATGAAACACGATGAACTTAAAAATCTTGTATTTAATTTAATTATACATGCGTTTTGGAATAAGACGTGTTCTAATACATACATATATATGTATATATATATATATATATATATATATATATATATATATATATATATATATTAGGGTATCCATAGGTTTCTTTTCCCACCGCGCTTAAGAATGACTTTACATAAACATGCAAACAAGCAATGCTTATCCATTAGGCGTCTATGGCATTGGTTTCAGTAGCCTCACAGCACTTTTAAACTACGTTTCATTAGCAACATAGTCTCTTTTAAAGCCTTTTTCTACACCATTCAGTATGGATAGTTGAGGGAAGCATTTGTGACATGTTATGTTTCATTGATTTAAAAAAGCTAATAGTGCAAAGGATACTAGACGAGATTTGTGCCGTTTATGGGAGTTGTGCTACGACTATTATGACCGTACGTAATTGGTTTAAAAGATTTTGAGCTAGCAATTTTGATTTGAAAGATGAACACCGTAGCGGCCGCTTAGTAATGATGAATACGGACCTTATCAAGGCCATGCTCGCTGCAAATCTGCGATATAGTGTGCTCGAGACAGCTGGTGCCACTATGGTATCCAGGACGACGGTACATAATCACCTGATTAGAATGTCAATCGATGTGAATTTTGATTTCTACACCTAATGACGGAAACCAGCCTTACGAAACGTATTTCTATGTGCGATTTGTTTCTCCAGTGACATGAAAGAGTTCTTTTCCTAAAGAGGCACGAACTTGGTTTTGTATCAAATTCTGTAACAAAAACGCACTTAGTCTAAGGAAAAGAGATCTTCAGCTGTCACGAAACCTGGACTTCACAGGAAGAAAGTTCTTTTGTCTGTTTAGTGGGAGTGGTGTAGTCTACTACGAGCTCCTTTCTCTAAATGAACTCAACAGTTTTGCTAAATACTGCAATGAATTTGATAAATTGAAAGCCACCATAGCAGAAAAACCTCCAGAATTGGCGAACCGACGAGGCGTCCTTTTTCATCACAACGACGTAAAACTGTATATTAGATTGGCTATAAGAGAAAAGCTGTTACAGTTTGATCGGAATGCCTTACCGCATCCGTATTCCCCAGATCTGTCATTAAAAAATTCTCTCCACGATAAACGGTTCCAATTCGTAAGCGAAATAAAAACGCACCTCGACGAATATTTTGCAAGTAAACTCCAACAATTTTGAAGAGAGGAACTAATGAGGCTTCCTGAGAGATGGAAGAAAGGTGGTATAGCAGAACGGTTCATATATAGCGCAATAAATCTTAGACAACAAATATCGTGTATTCATTTCGTATCAAAAAAAAAGGAAGAAACTTATGGGACACCTAATATATACATATATACATATGTGTATAACACATGGATCAATAAGTCCCGAGACTAACAATGAAAACAACATTTTTTTTGCAAAATTTTTTTTTATTCATCAACATAATCACCTTTTAGGGTGATACAATGGTTCCAACCCTTTTCCAATTTTTCAATACCATGTTTATAAAAAAATTTATCTTTCGCTTCAAAATAAGCTTCAGTTTCAGCGATGACCTCCTCATTTGAGCCAAATCTTTTTCCCTGGAGCATTTTTTTAAGATCAGCAAAGAGCCAGTAGTCACTGGGGGCTAAATCTGGCGAATATGGGGGGGTGGGGAAGCAGATCAAAACCCAATTCGTTCAATTTTGCCATTGTTTTCATCGACTTGTGGCAGGGTGCATTGTCTTGGTGAAAAAGGATTTTTTTTCTCTGCATGTGCGGTCGTTTTTTTGCGATTTCCTCCTTCAAACGCACCAGTAAGTCAATATAATAATCACTGTTGATCGATTTACCTTTTTCGAGGTAGTCAATGAAAATCACGCCATGTGTATCCCAAAAAACTGACGCCAGGACTTTGCCAGCTGACTGCTGCGTTTTCGGACGTTTCGGACGGCTTTCGCCAGCTGTGCGCCACTCAGATGACTGCCGCTTCGACTCTGGAGTATAGTGATGTATCCATGTTTCATCCATGGTCACGTAACGACGCAAGAAATCTTTTTTGTTGCGAGTAAATAGCGATAAACAGCTTTCTGAATCATCGACTCGTTGCTGTTTTTGTTCCATCGAAAGCAATCGCGGCACCCACTTGGAAAAAACCTTTTTCATGCTCAATTTTTCATGAAGGATAGTAAATACACTTCCATATGATATCTGTGTCATCTCAGCAATCTCACGGAGCTTCACTTTACGATCTTTCATTATAATTTTTGTCACTTCACTCACATTTTCCGGTGTAACGGCTTCCACAGGTCTACCCGAGCGTTCCGCGTCATTTGTGTCGGTACGACCACGTTTAAATTCGGCAAACCACCGACAAATCGTTGCTTTTGATGGACAAGAGTCCGGGTAACATTTTTCAATCCATTGTTTTGCTTGCGTGGTGTTTTTACCCATTAAAAAACAATGTTTTATCAGAACACGAAACTCGGTTTTTTCCATTGTTTAAACAAACTACAAAACGACTTTACTCCAACCTCGATAACTCCGCTGTTTCTGGTCCGATCGACTTAAAATTTTGACACGTTTCAAGCAAAGGTTAGTACTCTAGAAAGACGTGGTTACTGGTTTACCACGAGCGCCATCTATGGGTTAGTCTCGGGACTTATTGATCCATGTGTTATATACACCGGGTGTCCATGACATGATTGTCTATATATATATATATATATATATATATATATATATATATAAAGTCAAAACCAAGAAGCAGCACATGCATATGACAAACAGAACTGATTAAATATCGCGGTTATGTATTCTGTAATTCAGATCTTCGGCGCAATGATAAAAGGCATTAACAACCAGGAACCCTTTCATCTTTTTCTTAAATTCATTTAATATTAAGAGATTAAACAGACAACGGAATTCTATTATAAAGCAATATATTATCCAATAAGATTTCCTAATTATCGAACAAAACATGAATAGTAAATACAAACATATAAAATACTTATAACAGTAAAACATAAGGCAGTGACATACCAAAATATAAATCGAACTTTAAGACTTTCAAATTTTAAGTCAAAAGGTAACTAAATAGTGATATATCGAAAACGTAAAACTAGATCTAGATTCTAAGTAATAAGATAAGTGATAAAATTATTAGTATTCCAAAAAATGTCTGATATAAGTCTATCAGCAATGCGACAAATTAATGTTATAGGCGCTCTTTGTAGAACATTGGTCTTTGCTGGCGTAAGATGGAATGTGCTTGCATGCCTGGCAGATATCCTAAGATCATGAAAAGCCACTCGTAACAGAAGAAACTCGCCGTCAATCTTGCCATACAATAAATTCCACGAAAACTTCACACAATGTGGATTTCTTCTATTCATGAAAGATTGCATTCCATGTCTGGAGAGCAATTCTGTTTGACTGGATAAGATAAAAATTTTAAGAATCGTCTAGGTATTCGACCAAGCAGTAGGCAGTGAGAAGCAAAAGTAGTCACGAGAAAGGTAATTTGGAAGTATGAGAGCAACCTTAAAAGATTTTGGAAAAATTTGGTTTCCAATCACCAGATTGATCAACTTTTACAGGAGAGATTACCAGCACATTGAAACCGTGGAATATCTTTATTATTGTTAAGCTTAAGAGCCATAACCTCTATAGGATTGAAGGAGAAACAACAATTTTCGAAATATCCACTTTGGAGAGCAGAAAGTCTCGTCAAAATTCAGAATTAGTTCGCTTGCCATTTAAACAAAATAATAATTTGTCATCTGAATCAAACTTCCAATTGTGCAGATTGATTGCCCTTTTCTGTATATATTTATTGACGATCCGTCACATCGCTTTATTATAAAAATTAGTTTTACCGAAAAATACCGTTGGTTGTGATTTTAGTTATTTTTATTCGTATATTTGTTGATCTTTCTTGCATCTTTATCAACAAATATATGTATCTTTTTCTTCTTAATTAACTATGTATTTGAAATAAATATGTTTGTTATTTACTACATTTCTTGTATACGAGACTTACAAAGATTTAAGTGAATTTAAAATTTATACCGTGAAATATACTTTTTAATTTCTGTTTCAACTTCTTAGAATCAGCTAAAAGAACGATGTATATAGTTATTACGGATACTTGTTCTAGAGTGTGATATAATTGTGATATTACGACATAGTTCGTTGGCTTGTTATATTAACAGCGAATTTTGAATAACTACTAACTACTAAAAGGTGTACAATAATTACTGCGGTAATTTAATTTCACAAACGGAATGTTTTGAATTTTCCATTTCACAGATTGAATTATTATGACACGTAATAGGTGTATGTATTTTAGGTTTCCACGTTGATTTTACAAACATCTTGTATGAGTGGGTACGTTTGATATAAATAGTTTTCAACAACTGTTTGTAAACGTATATAGTGTCAAATGTATAGACTGAATTTATGTAGAAATTTACGCAACATATACGTTAATTACGACGACAAATGAGCGTATAAAATCAAAACTTCAGAAGAAAAGTGTTTTTTTTTAATTTAAATTTCATAAATTGAGTCACTGCATTACCCAGTTCGCATTTTCAGACAAAAAATACTAATATTACTCACGGAGACCAGGAAGATCTGGGCAATTCTTTTTTTAATTTTTCTCTTTTCAAATTTACAAACTTTCCTTTATTGGATCCTTAGATTATTGGATTATCTTCTATCTAACATTCCGGAAAACTGTTTCGAAAGCATTATATAGAAATTCAAACTTAAGACGTGCATACCTGAAATCAAATTTTCGTTTCTCTAGGATTCCATTTTCTTATTCAACTCACTCAGATTGTAAATAATTTTTTCCAATAGTAAGTATGGCGATAGCTTTACAATCACATAACTAATTACAAATCTACGATTGGTTTTCTGACAACTTTTTCGTTATATCAGGGCTATAACATAGATAATTCATTCTTTTATATGACTCAGTATCCTAACACCAATTACAAGTGGTACTGATAGGTCATGACTTAGTAGAACGGCTTAGGATCTTTGGTTGTCGACATTCATCTTAAAAGGGAAATAAATCCGCGAGAAACCTTACCGATCGTGGTCTTTGATTCAGATCGGAGATTCCGGCGTGATAATTAGCAATGTATCACTGGGAGTTTGAAATTCTTAACAGAATCTTCACAGGTGTTTAAGACACCCAAAGTAAATCATCATCAATGCTTTATCGGCAAAGAACTGCAAATTAAGTGAAGTATATTAAGTAATTAAGTAATAATAAATAATGGTGAAAGTTAAAACCTCAAAAGGGGAAATGAGAAAAAGGAATTTCTTAATTTAACAAACTATTTAATATAATTTTTTTTATAAGTTGAATTAACCATTACTTATAAAAAAAACACTTAAAATGTGTCAAATTATTTTACTTCAATGAGAACAATTATAAATGTTCATTGGACTAAATTATGAGAATTTCGAAATAAACGAATGCTTTTCTTTTAACATTGATAAAGAGTTCATTCAGTATTATTTTTTGGTTACTTTATAGAATTCCAAAAGGAAACAACTACCTACGCATTTATGTTTGGGCACGTGCATAGGCAAAAATGACATAAATATATAGAAATAACTAAGTTTCGTGTTTTCTTAAAATACTTTTCTGTCTTATTTACTGAATTTCGAAAGAAAACAGCTACCTACGCATTTATGCTCGGGCACGTGCATAGGCAAAAATGACATAAATATGTAGA
The DNA here is from genome assembly GCA_031893035.1 of Dermolepida albohirtum. Taxonomy (NCBI): domain Eukaryota; kingdom Metazoa; phylum Arthropoda; class Insecta; order Coleoptera; family Scarabaeidae; genus Dermolepida; species Dermolepida albohirtum. Next base: position 23,172 of record JAVIWB010001741.1, read on the forward strand.
AATAACTAAGTTTCGTGTTTTCTTAAAATACTTTTCTGATATATTTATTGAATTCCGAAGAGAATCAACTACGTAGTTATTTTGTTACGTAATTTCTTTGATTTATGTTTTGTTATTTAAGTTCTTTTATTTCTATGTGAGAGATGGACGTATGGTTCTCTCTGACTACTTTCAACTTGTCAATAGCCAGACTATCTGACTGACTTTTTTGCAGTAGTTATGACTGATTACACCTTATTTGGAAATTAGAAGTGTTTGTATGTATGCACACATGACTGTTAGCTTAGTTAACATACATATGTACAGCGGTTAAAGAGGTATAAGAGTTTTCACTTCTATCTGAGAAATATACGTACAGTTCTTTTACTACTTTATATATTCACTATTTATTTTATTGTTTTAAATCTATTTTCTCCCTTGTACATACTTAAGAAGATTTTTCACCAACAGTTATTATTTTATTTTAAATATCAAAATATTTTTCAAGACATGAATATGTTGTGATAATAAAGTATTGCGTTTACTCAAAATAGTTTTCTATTTGATTCAAAAGTATTAGTTCTTGAAGTAATCTTTTGCTTTAAAATTGTTTAAGTGTTTGGTAAACATGCTCGGTGCATTGCTAATGGGTAACTAAAAACAGTAGTTGAATGATGCATATTGCATTGACTGAATGCATTATTTCTATCAATGTAATCTTCTTTGAAACGTTCTACATATCTGTTAAAAAATACCATTAATTGAGACCGCATCCCTGGTACTGTTGCTTGACTCTCTGACGCTTCATCCTCTCTTACAAGGAACATTGTCAAGGTTGTAATTGATCTTGGCGTTGGTGCACTGAAACAGTTCGGCACAGGATTATATGAGGATCTTTCCAGGTCAGCGTTATATTTTTTGTAAATATCATACAAGCATGGAATTTCGTAAACACAATGGGTTACTAGATGGCTGCAGTCTTTAACAGAGAAGAGGTTCGATAGCGTGAAATGGGGCTTCGATGTTATATTTCTGATGGATCCTACTGATATGGTTGACAACACCTTATATATAGGGCAAATTGACTTTCGGAATAGACGTTGAAATAAGTTGAAATAGAAACGGAACTCGACAGACTTAAACTAAGATGTTGGTTTATGGTCCAATAAATATCTCGTTTGGAATAGTTATTCTTGGTTAAGGTTTTAACTACATGGTTAAGTTCTCGGGATAGTGAATTGGTTCGGATTTGGAGATGGTTTTTTGGATTTTAATATCTCATAATTAATTGGTTATTGAAGTTGTTTCCTACTTATTTTACCGGCACATTTAACGTTATAACCCTTTATAGTTTTTATGTGAGTATTCGAACTGGTTACAAGTTGAGGCATCCAACAGTTTGATTTTGGTATATGTTGAAGGGTTGATCTTAAAGGAAATTGTTCAACATGGTAGCGATATAACATTATTTTAATGTATGTGTTGATCTTGACTTTGGTGCACCAAATCTCCGTCAGTTCAGTACAGGAATATATTTATAGGCGCCTTTCCAAGTCACTGGAGCATTACGTTTATTGTAAATGTCATACAAGCATGGGCTTCTGTAGACACCATGAAGGAAACAAGAGGGCTACAGTATTTAACAACGGGAAGGTACGATAGCGTGTGCTGTTATGGTCGATAACATTTTGTATATAGGATAAATCGACTTTTGAAATAGAAATTTAGAACACAATAATGCTGACCTATATATGAGTCGAACATGAAATAACTGAAATTTCCGTGGTTGTCTACCAGATGATGTTTTATTCTATAGATACTAACTAAATCAAATTTTATTTTTTTAGAAATGTATAAAATGGTGAAATATTTAGTACTGATGACAAAGCGAAAAAAATGGGGATAATTTTTTTTTCATTCAGTTGCTTCAAATAATTATGTAATTTTGTTCTCGGAAAGTAAGCTTTCAAGGAAATTTGTTTCTTTACTCATTCATTTTTTTATTTATCGTGTTCCCAGGTGCTCCGCGAAATGGAACAAGGGATGCCAGATCATTTAGATATTTGTGCTTTGTAAATTGATCACATTAGCATTGTTCTTTATAGTTTTGAAATTAAAAGAAATAAAAAATAATTGTGTGTGTATGTGTGCATTCTTATTGTAAATATATTTGCATTTACAAAACAATAATCTCCGTTTTGACAAGAAACAAATTTCAAAAACCTTTATCCCACACGTAGGACATATATGAATATATTTATGCATAGCACACCTTGATATTTCTAGTTTTTCCCTTAAAAGCGTTACAGAATTTCTATAAAAAAGCTAGGAATGAATAGAAATGAAACAGAACGTAATAAATCAAGTCTGAAAAGACGGGAAGGGGGGAATGCAAAACTGATGTGGCTATATCATTTATATTTTGTATCAATCTGTGATGAGATACGACCAGTGCAGACTTATCTTTCACATTTTTTTTCAGACAAAATGATAAATGACACAATACATTTTCTGTTCTTCACAGACATACAGAGAGAGAGGGAGAGGGAGAGAGGAAGAGAAAGAGACAGAGAACTGGTTTTCGTGCATCAACTATACACGTTCAAATAACATTACATTAAATATATCAGACTGTACAAGTGAAGGGACAGTTATTTGTCAGCTAAGAAATTTAACAGTTATCTTGATTTTATCGAATAATTTTTTACTTACATTGAGGTTTCAGTCCAAATTCACTTCTTTCGAATTTGGATTATAAATGAAAATAATCTGTTCTTAGAATTTTGATTACCTATACATCTTAACATATTAGAAACACACACATATGTGTATACTAACATATTATGCCCAGAAGATATTGGGGATAGTTGATTTAAGCTCGCAAATGATTCCTCTAATTTTGCTACGCTGCGAGAACACTGTCTGTGTATATTCGCTTTAAACCTTACGTTACTTCATTCGTCTATGAACTATAATATATGTGTTTACACACACATAAACACAAATATATATACATATGTAAATATCTGCATGTGGATTCTATGAGGGATTTGGGTGTTGTTTTCGATTGCAAGCTGTCCTTTTCCTTTTCTGACCATGTTTCGGCTATGTTCACGAATGCACACAAGGTAGTTGGCCTTATCATGCGGACTTCCTCAGGAGCTTTACAAAACTGGGATACATTGGTGTGGTACCTCTTTATTTGGTGCGTGCCACAGTGCGGAGTAAGATTCTGGACAAGTATGCTGCAGTAAGTTTTATTAAATAAACGTGTGTACGATAATCAAATTGATCCGTGGAACGAGTGCAGAGAAAGTTTTTGAAATACTTATCATTCAAAGAAAATGGTTTTTATCTGGGACACGACACTGACTATGGGGAACTTCTACTTAGTCATGGCTTTGAGTCCTTGGCAGAACGGAGGCGGAATGTCAGTGCTACGTTTATGTCTGGCTTGATTTCGGGGAAAATTGATGCGCCAGAGCTGTTTGTAAGTTTTGCGGTTCCACGCCTGGAGTCGAGGTTCGGTGATCCTTTGGCAATGGGAACGCCAAGAACCAACATTCTGTTTAGGGCTCCACTTACGCACGCGGCTAGAAATTTCAGCCAACTGCATCGTCGCGGTGTTTGAGTGGATTTAATTTGATTTATTTATTTATTTAACTTACATTCAGTTCTATTATTTTGTTATTCATTTTTTTTGTGTTTTTGATTTTTTTATATGTATTATCAATGTAATTGTAATTTTTGGTTTGTATACCCTATAGGAGTACTCTGTTGGGTGGTTAATAAATATTATTATTATTATTATTATTATTATTATTATTATTATTTGTATATATATATCTGTATATATATTTATATAACAATATACAATAGATTATTGATTCTTTTTCCTAATCTATTACGTACAACATTCAAAATCCATTGCTCTTACAGTAAACTCTGTAAATAAGCTTAACTTTGAACTATTCACGTGAAATTGCCACCATACAAATTTTCAACAATTCTTTAATGTTGAGAATGTCAACACATTCGTGCAAATAATTACGAACAAAGCAGTTGCGTGATAAAGTCATCAATCACAACAAATAAAAGGAAACCCGAAAGAAAAATATTTTCTTGGCTCCTAATAATTTCTTGTAAATAGACTGAACAGTACTTTTAAATTGCAAAATAATAGAAATGTCATTTGTTTGGTTCATTTTAATCAATCCATGTGCTTATAGCCTCTGGTGATAGGATGTGTAAGTTGTTTCAAATATGTCGCCATTTAGGTGTCTCTAAAATTACTGCTTGAACTCTGGAAATTTCAGATAATATTAATGCACTATTTCATTTTCTCTGTAATGATCGTGAGTAACATCATTTGTTTCAAATTTCACGATTAAATATTTATAATTTATATAAATACAGAGTATTAAAACATGTATCACATTTACGATACATGTTTTTTAATTTTCAAGGGAAACATCTAATAATATTTCTGGTTATTGATTATTGTTTATTTGTATCCACTTTATAGTTCTCAGTAAATTCAATTGAGAGTTCAGCAATACCTCCAAACGACATCTTCAGTATTCCTGAAATTATTCTATTTAATATTCCATTATTGTTGTATTTAAAGTTCTCTATTCATTAACCAATGTCATTGAAATGGCACTAGAAGAGAAAAAAGTCTGTTCAGCCATATTTTTAGATGTAGCGCAGGCTTTTGATAAAGTATGGCATAAAGGATTAATACAAAAACTCCACAACTGCCTTCCCGAACAATATTGCATACTTTTGGAATCGTATATCAGTGACAGATATTTCAGGATTAAACAGGGGGAAGCGTATTCCGACTTGAGACAGATTAGAGCTGGAGTACCACAGGGAAGTGTCCTGGGACCAATTCTATATATATTGTACACAAGAGACATCCCTAAACTTAATAATAATACCATTGCTACTTTCGCAGATGACACAGCAATACTTTCAGTTGGAAAAAATCACGAAGAAGCAAATAAAAACCTACAAGCATCAATGGACAAAATCTACGACTGGATCAAGAAATGGAGGTTCAAACTGAATGAGTCTAAATCTATTCATATTGATTTCACGAATAAAAGAAAACAGTACCTTCCAGTAAAAATTAATGATGCTCAGATCCCGCATGAAAACAATGCAAAGTATCTGGGCATAACTCTTGATGCAAGACTCAGATGGAGAGTACATGTCAAAAAGAAACGGCAAGAATTGGGACTAAGATACAAAAGAATGTATTGGTTACTTGGACGTGAATCCAAACTGTCCATACACAACAAGATACTTTTATACAATCAAATACTCAAACCTATATGGAGTTATGGCATCCAGATATGGGGATGTGCCAGCAAAAGCAATATACAGTTAATACAACGATTTCAAAATAAGGTCTTAAGAAACATCATAGATGCTCCTTGGTACGTTAGGAATAGTGACATCCACAAAGATCTAGGTATTGACACTGTTAGACAGATAATCGCTAAGCATGCTAGGAACCATGAAGATAGACTACATCGGCACGTGAATCCAGAGGCTATCCAACTCCTGGATAATACGAAACAGACTAGACGACTAAAGAGGATCAAACCTTATGAATTAGTTTAGTGAAGTTAACAAACAAAACCAGAGCACAGTGCGGGAGTGTACACAACAGTTCAGTGTACAAAGTAGCAAATAAGCTGTTAAAAATTAGGGACTACTATCGAGTAAGACTGTAAATTAGGAATCACTTAGCAAGTTAGGTTAGATTTAAATTACTCATTGTTCTAATAATGAACAGATTGTAATGGTATTCCGTGAGGAAAATAAAAAAAAAAAAAATTCATTAAGCAGCTATTCGTTGAATTTCGTTTGCGATAAAGGAAATCTTCGTCTTTGTGAAGTATTTGATTATTCACCAACCAGAAGACATTTACTGTTATTCTTGGTAACTTAGATTGGAACCTCTGAATTATTTTTAAAGTTGTTGATTTAGTCCATCTCTAAAGCTGAAACTTATAAGCCCATTTAGGTTTCATTATCGTTTTATATGCTAGCATTTTACTAATCACAGTAAGTTTTGATTTTCGCCCAAGAAGTTAGTATATTTGCCGAAGTTTTATATTTAGTTGCCTTTATTTGTTTTGGACACGTTTTTTCCCAGGTAAACCGTTTAGACCAAGGTATTTGGTTTCTGTCGTCCGTCGTTATACGTGGACAGATGCTTCCTTGCATTGTAAACTAGCTCGAATAGATTTTGTTTAATCGATCTTTGTCCGCCATTCGATGTAATTTGTTAAGTAAGTTCAGGGATTTTTGTGAGTTTGTAGAAACCTTTTATGGCTAGATAAGTCAAATATGAAATATCACACTTTTGAAAGAAATTCGAGTGTGTCCGTGATTGTGAATAAGAATTTGCGTTTGCTCAAAATTCATCATCGCACAATTCCCCTAAACAGTCTGTCACAGTTCTGTAACTTGCATTTGTTCTTCATAAAGCTTTTTGAGATTATTAGATGGGATCGCGTTACGTAATTTTCTTCTCTATCCATCAAAACATTGGGTAGTTTTCATACAATGGTAGAAGTTCTTTCGTTTATACTTAACCATAAATTTTTGCCATTTAAATCTGAATAAATATTACTGTTTATCGTTTCACATATATACATACGAGGGGGGTAGCCAAAAGTACCCGGAATTTTTCTCTGTAAAAACTTATTATTTCTTTTACAAAACAATGTTCCTCTTCATTCGTGGAGGGTGTGGGGCAAAGAACTGATAAGGCTATGTGAGCAAATGCATTGTCATAGTGGAAAAATCATTCCCCCGTCTGCCACAAATTGGGCGTCTCTCGTTACACACTGTTACTCAGTCTTCTCAGAACCTCCGAATAGAATATCTGATTAACAGTCTGACCGGGTAGCACGCTGTTCACTTAAGTCTGACGTTACAAAAAAACGACGATCAAACGACCATTTGCTTTTACAAATAAAATGCACTGTAACAAGACACAGCCTTTTTCGGCGAAAAAACCAACTGCACCGAACGTAGAACAAGTTGCGTCACGCGCACCTACCAGCAGGACTGTATGCTAGACAAGCCCCACTCACAGCGCTGCCATTCCAGTTATTTTTGGATACCCCCTCGTACATTAGAATATTCACAGTTTACATATTTATGTAAAAATTGTCTGAAATTAGGATTATATAATTGTCTCCTGGGGTATTATAACTCACTATTCCTTTAAGTAACTATAAATTACATTGTTCCCATTTGCACATGTCGCTCACTTTACCACACATCGATTTTTTTGTAATAATACAGCATAAATATTTTGATTACACTGAACTATTACATAAATTACACCTTAGGCTAGTACTGTTAAGTAATAATGACTTTCGAGTAGATATAAATGGCGACATTAAGTCAATGAAAAGTTGGTAAATAAGTAAATATATATAAAATGAAGAAAGAAAAATAAAAATCAGTGTTAAAGAAAAAATATTATCTGTGAAAACGCACATTGTAATGAAGGCGTTCGTATGACACTGGTCTCAGAAACAAGTTAACAAAAACAAAGATCTGGAAGAAAACAATGGAAGAGTCCCAATGAATGGATCTCCAAATGAAAAGTGAAAAATATCATACCATATCGCACTAAAAGAGCAGCGCAATCGGTTCTTTATTCTGAATAAGGAACGTTATTCTTAAAAAAAGAGAACGATACGGGACTTTTTCAATTAAACAGTTGAAGATAAACGCAGTATGGATACCGTTATTTTCAAAATATTTCGATGAATGCATACAGATTTTATAAGCTAAAGTAGATAGCTTTTTCTGGTTTTCTGGTTTGGCTTATTCATTAAAGTAGATAGATTAAATATATTAGATGAGAATCTTAAAATATCAAAGATTGTTTCTTATTACCTTATTTAACTATTTAGACAGAGACGAAGTGATTTAGTTTTGGATGCAAAAACCAAAATATCATTTATTGTAAATCAATTTTAGAAATTTGATAAATCCAAAATGTTTCAGGCGGTAATCAGAGAAAGAACAAAATGGGATAAATTTTCTAAAAACAAAGAACAGTGATTCCAAACTGTAAGCTTGCAGGATTCCAAATGAGTATATTATAACCATTATAATGAATGTTATTGCTCCTATTAGATATATGATTAATTAAATTAAAGAACTTATATGGTTCAGATCTTAACCAATTACGATAAAAGATCGTAATCGATAATATAGAAAGCAAAGTCATTTAAACTTAGTCTTATCCTTTTAGTATTTTAATAAATAAAGCGGAAAATGCTCATAAAATAAAACAAGTTAAATAAAAAAGCATACAACCTTTTTAATTTACCTAATTTTCCACACTTCATTTCACTAATAAAATACTATTATATAATAATATGAACAGGTAAGTTAGTAATTTATTGTACTTGTATTTCGTTTACTTTTAAGAAATTGTACGTGTTATATAAGACATATAAATCCATCCATCCCATTTTCTCAAACATGTCGAATAAAGAGTCAAAAAAATCAATGTCTTATAACGATTAGTAGTACAGATACGCCATATTGGATATCATAGATGATCGTTGTTGACATAGATTGATGAATGGGCTCTACTCTCAGTATACCCATACGCGTATGTATTTACATATGTATACCGACGGATTCTTTCGCAGAAAAATATAGGTTCACATTGATTTTGCAACCGAAAATATGAGTGTTGAGATATTCGATATGTCTGATATGTAACACACATAGGTAGGTAAAATATTACATTGATTTTGTTTCATTATTATTAAATTGGTGTAATCGACATCTCTTTGTATATTCATCGAGTGTTGTTACAAATTAATTAAATTATTAAAAAGAGCTGTCATAATCGTATTTAATAACTAGAGTTAACGCTCTGATTTTTACGAAAAATTTTTTTTAAAATACCCCCCCATCTCCCCCAAACATTCAACCAAACTATTTCGAAAACAATAATCCCTTTAATCATGCCCAATGGCACACAAAAAAGTCAATCATAATAACAGTGATTGATATAGTGGTTGTGGTTGTTCGTCACCTGAAAATGAAAGGCAGCTAGCTGCTGGTATGTGATTTGCATAAAGTTTTGAACACGGTTTAACTATTATGGAAACGAGGAAATGTCAGTGGAACTAATCAATTTTTCGCAAATAGAAAGCATGGGTTAGAATATAATAGAGAAATATGGAAAACAAAGGGATTATTAAAGTAGCATTAGCTTTGGGATATATTTAATAAAATAAACCTGTGTGCAAATGACATTCATATAATATATAATTTCAAAGAATGTCGTTTACCACTTGGACTAGCAATTAACTTTTATAAAATTTCGAACGCAGTGAAATAAGAAGCATAATGGAGTATTCGAGAATCAGAAATTTTTAAAATTTACATTAATGTTGATAAAATAAATCTACAAATCTGGAAATTGTAATATCTTAGTATTGGCAAAACGATAAAGAAACATCTTAATTCAGTAGTGGATATGTGATTTGCTTGAAGTTCTCCGTATGATTAAACCTAATCCAACCTTAATCGACAAAAGAAACCTTTATATGGTCTTCTATTCAATTGAATATAGGTGCCTTAGAAAGTTATTATTGGATGGATTCTCAATTCTTTGTTAGGGAACTTATTCAAGCGGAGCCCTTCATAGGCTGATAATTAGGGAGCTAAACTATTATCGAGTTAGGGAAGTGTTGTTATAAGTAGCTTAATTATGTACCATCAGTTGAAAAAGTGCTAATACAGTAAGGGAGATCTCAAGGATCAGCTTTGAGGCCCATACTTTTGTATTTTAGATTGACGCAACTTAATAAACTTATTTTCAGGTTACACAAATATAAAGGAACATGTTACTGTTAAAATAATTTTTTATATAAAAAATCCTTGTTAAAGTCTCAATGTTCTTGATTCATTTGAGATTTGCCATTAATATTTCAAATATGACCCTATATATTATTAAGAATACAATTTATACAAATATAAAACATGCATGTATACACATATATAAATACATATTCATTCAAATAGAAAGAATAGAATGAACAAGACTGTTCTGTTGGATGCTTCCATTGAAAGTTTTGAAAATCACTTACTTATCTAATGTTAGGACCCCGATATGATATTTTTATTCATCAATTTAAATATTCTTTGTGCATGCAACCTTTGAATAGAATGGAGTGGAATGGATGGAAGAAAATGGAATATTGTTGGTTTTATTCATTCGCCCGTCTCACTCACTCACTGACTTAACGCCGACGATGAGTCTTTGATCATATCGTTGCATTGTGCGAAATGAATGATTTATATAAAAAGCAATGAAATTCTATTTTCAATATCTTAATTCGCCGAATATGGTACATGGTTCGGAAGGGCTTTATTATCTTTTCGTGCTAAATTTATCCCTAAATTCAACAAGGAGACATTAGAAAGAAAACCGTTATATTAAAAGAGAATGTCTCTTTTAAAGTCGATAAACGCAATATTCACGCGTAAGATACGTTTTATTTATAGAAATCTTCGTTGATATTACATAAAGCAGAATTATATAAATTAATAGAATATTAATGAAGAGATTCTTGGTTTTAATTAAATATCTTTATGTTTTTGTACCAGATAAAGTTTGAATGATACAAGTATACTTCTTAGAATATCCTTGTTTAGCCAATATGGATTAAACATAAGGTTTATAATTATACAGAAGCGAATTTCGCAAATAATATTTTAGTAAAAGTCAATCAAAATTAAATTACACAAGTTAACCGAAGCCAAAATATTTTCTATTTGTAATATAAAAAATCACATCGTTTTTTACAATTTAAATTATTTTAATTTCGAAATTAGTTTAGGACTTCCTTTAATTATTTAAAGCACGAATACTTTCTTCTAGATTGAAAGTTCACGATTGATTTACTTGGTTGGTGTTAAATTTTAAAGCAAGCACTAAGTCAATCTGGATTAAAGTTAGTATTAAATAGTTTTATTAAGGTGTATAATTTATCTAGCGAACAAAAATTTTGAGATAATTTTCACTCAGAAATCTTTTTTTGGATTTTGAATTTGTGATGGTGAATGAAATGGGAATTTTCAGACTTTATTCAGACTCAACACACTCACATCTTCACAAAAATTTCTCCGTCGAGATCATTTTTTCGAATTTCAGAAAGGTCTTTTGCGTTGATTATATAGCACGAGTACGCACCATCATAGACGACCACAAATGCGAATTCCATTCCAAATTTTCGTGAAATATTTTTGGTTCATCAGGATAGTGTCTCAACACCAATACTGGTTTCGAAACCTTATTACCGAAAAGAATATTTACGAACAACTAATTTGCTTGAAAACGAACTATTTAACAATAAGTGTTGTTCAGAAAAGGAATTTCTCCAAGGGTAACGGCAACTTCAATTGTTTTCTTCTGCGAAACAATAACCTGAGCGCTCCCTCATTTTAGATTATCTGGATTGCATTTTTCGATAATATTTTTCTATCTCAGTTATCTACTATGATTTTAAGTTTTTCATAAAGAGAACAATCATAAATTTTGTAAGGTCTATTACAATTATAGTCTAACTTTTTATAGGATTCTTGCATAACAAGGGACAATGTTATGGAGGATTTTTGTTCATTATGTTGTCTTTTATTTATGTGCAATCAAAAATAATATAGATTATATTTATTCAAGTTAATTGACTATTTAGCATCAATTCTTGCTAAAACTTCAGATCTTCCTTTCATATTTCTTTATAAAAAAATTGCTAGCCTGTGGGTTCATTTAAATATGAAAATTTGTAAAAAATTTAAATTATTGTCATATTTATAATTGGGTCTTCGTATTTGCTGTGATTGTTCTGATTGAAGTACGTGAAATCTGTTTTGTGAGAAATCTACTCCTCGTGACACTATATAAAATAATCGAGCGCATTTTAAACTTCCTAAAGACTTGCATATATATATATATATATATATATATATATATATATATATAGTCTTATCATTCAATAAATCACACAACATTCAAATAATCGAAACGACAAACTTAAAATAATATATTAAAATTTATTAAAATAAAATGCATTATTGAATAAATATATGCATGGGTAATTCAAAATTATACACATTCAACGAATATCAAATATTAAAAAAAAAATTAAGCTATAACAATCAATAAATTACATATAGTACAATTGTTATTATATTACACCAAATTAAAATAAATGCTTGAACTCCTAAACATCAACCTTATTTTGTGAGCAAGTAAATTATAATCAAAAATAAAAATTTAGATTTAGACAAAATACAAAATTGAGCAGTATAATGTACAAATTTAAAAATAAAAATCTATTTCTTTATGACCACATTTCAAATATCAACCTATAAATAATTGAGATTACGGGTCACTTTATGTCTCTATCAGTTGATACATAGGTTCATATACTATGAGTTTAAAATATTTATTTAAATAAGAATGATCGATTAAGATATTAAATATGCATTTAAAATAAAATTATTGAAATCTATTCAAATATTATTAATTAATACCTTTCGCAAGCATACATATCTCAAATTTTCAGAATGTCATATTCCGATACAATAATAAAAATCTGTCACAATAATAAAAAAGATATATCTTAATCTAATACAAGAATCTGACTATATTTTAAGGTACATCTGATTAAATTTAAACGAAGTAGTCATCTGTGAGATTTCACAGAAAACCGATCTTTTATATCTCCTCTTCGGCTTCTTCCCGATCATGCCCGTAAATATCTTCTTCAATGCCTTTATTCTTCGCCGTGGTGAGATGTGCAAACATTTATCGTTTCCTTAAATTTATTACAATAATTTTTGAATTCGTACTGATAAATAAATAGATTACAATGTCCTTCATATGTTATTTTGATTTTGTGCTGCCATCTAATGTAGAAAGTATAATAACATTTATCAATAATAAAGATATTGATTTTTTCTATCGGCATATTCGAAATAAATAGACCTTAATCTAACTTTTTCTATAATTGAAGTTCAAATATTTATTTAGAAAATAAGTTTTTAACAACTTTCAAACTTACAATAAGATTAATTTCCACTCTTCATTATCCTCTTGTATATATATCCTTTATTATGCGTTTCTTGAATAAACACTTGCTTTATTGTGAATAGTAACGTTATTCTTTTTCTAAATTCATCTTTCAAAATTAGTGGGAATCATTCGCTGTAATATTTTGACTTAAAGAAAACTATTAACATAAAATAATACATACATACACCAACATTATTTTAAATGAAAAATTGGATAAATTTTGTTTGCGACAACGACAATAATATAGAGTAATATGTTAAATTTTGTTTTGAATAATGCATTTTCCATTATAGTTTTGAACACAGCCTCATACATTACCATAATCTACTAATTTTCATCTGAAGAAAAATATATAATATATCAGTTTCAATTACTTTTTGCTTGACGAATCTATCTAAACAAAAATTATGGAAAATAAGCTTTCAAAATTAGGTTACTTATAAATGACTGCTTTATTAAATAAATAAAAATTAAAGAATATTTTTTTAATTTTAATTTCAATTCTATATTTACCAAATAATTTTAAATAGAACCTAAGACTTTTTTGTAGTTTCTATAAATTAATTTTTTGAACTGGAGAATATTGACAAAACAAGCATAACATGTATTTATAAAATAATGTAATAAAAAGTCTAATAAATAATATAACAATAAGAAACACGAACAAATTAAATTACATTGGAGTACATACATATATCGTTATATGCGATGTTGGGTCTTTTGAGTCAACAATATGCTCGCGTCAAAGAAAACACAATACTGAATCTGTCTACGAAAACGATTTTTGTATACAGTTTAGGCATCAGTGTTGTCAGATGTTAGGAGATAAGATCTCATAAAGATGGAGAAAAAAACCTTTTTACAGTCAGTTTTTCCTACGTACAAAATTTAACGTGAAAATATGTGTAATTTTCTTAAATCTAATTTATCATTTTATAATTTGAAACATAATTTTCGTGTTTATACATATACGTGGGTTGTCTTTTAAATTTTGCTTATGAAACTGGAATAAAACAGTAGATAGCTTTTAAAGACTTCATTGTTTTTCGAAGTATTCTGCACGAAGATTAATGCACTTTGTATGCGCTCGAACCAACTCTGAAAGCAGCTATTCCACTCGTTTGTTGGTACAGTCAAAATTGCGTTTTTGAAGGCATCGACTGTTCCTTCTGACGACTGGAACTTTTGACCACGCAGTGATTTTCAGAAAGGTAAAGAAATCGTTGGGACTTAGGTCCGGAGGATGGTTCAACAATTCCACGTTTGGTTGTGTTAAACATTCAATTGTCTTGCGTGCTGTACGCGAACTGGCCATGTCTTGGTAGAGGATGATTCGTCGTTCGGGGTTGGTTTTTCGAAGCTCGGCGATGACTTGCGGCAAACAAATGGCTGTATATCAATCGGCAGCAATAGTTCTTTAATCTTGTAGAAAAATTTTTGCTACATGACCTGCTTTCGAGACAAATGTCGCGATCATCTTTTTGGAGAGACTTCGAGAATGGATGACTTTTGTCGACTGGCGTTTATTTTCTGGCGCGTATGAGTAAATCCAAGATTCATCACCACTGACAATGTTTTACGCGTCTTTAGAGTTTCCAGCGTTGAAGCGATCGAGTTTTTTGACACCAATTCACCCTAGCTGCTTTGTGTTTTTCGGTCAACAGATGCGGTATCCAACGGGAAACTAATTTTTTTACACACAATTCTTTATGCAAAATTTTTTGAATTCAGGTCTTTGAAATCCCCAATAATGCTTCAATCTAGCGATATGTCACATGTTGGTCTTCGACATCGATGTTTTCCTGAATGACTGCCGTTTTTGGTGAACTTGCTCTTGGATCGTCGCTAAAACTAATCCGTCCACGTTTGAATTCTATATACTAACGAGAGATGGTTAACTGAGGTAGTGCTTCATTGTCGATAACAGTAACAAACTCGACGGGGCATTCTTGATGACATAATTATCTTCGATAATTATAAAAAATTATTCCCCAAAAATGTTCTCCTTTTATTCCATTTTTCAACCAACTTGTCAATTTTGAGAGTTGGTTGTAGCTACAACACTACACTTATCGCATTGAAACCTTGGATTTAGGTTAACTAATGATGGAGGTTAATTGTTAGTACTGACTACTGTGACACTATGCAAAACTTAAAATACATCCCACGTAAATACACTTGAAGGGAGAGCGCGAGTGAGAAAGAAAAATTGTGTATAATTTACAGTGCCGTGCTGAATTAATTAAGAGATAATTTAATAAAAAATAGTAGTTATTGCTGTATGCATCAGAAATATGTTATTGAATCTAATATCACATTTTAATACCACGAGATTTGGTTAATATATATGCATATTAAGCATTATATTGGCTTTCGATGGTTGCGCTATACGTCTTCTTGAGGATTACATACAGAACAGATGTTGTAAGTAGTCATCAATAAAGAAATATAAAATATTGCCTTTCTGAAATGTGGTAATATAGCGGGGGTTCTGTTTAGTTATTTTTAATATACATTTCGTATTTGTTTTACCAATTTTTAACAGTTCTTCCCAATTGTGCAGTCGATCAAAAATATAAATGTTGCTACGAGTAATAGAAATCATCCTCTCAGTAATTGTTCATAAACATTGTGTGTTCTTTAATGGGAATAAATCAAGCTTTATTATTTTTAATAGTAATAAGAAGATTTTACGATTAAAGGCTCAGTTAAACTCATAGATATCAAAAATGTTCATTAATTCGTTGCTTTTGATTATATATAACCTGTATATCTATACTAGTGAATTTTTAAAATTCAGAAAAAGCACCAAAATGAACATCAGACGAACTTTAATTTATTGGTAGATCCTATATATATATTAAATCATATAGAAGCTAAGGCAATTTAGTAAAAAAACTTGTGAAACAGGGCAAAATTACATAAATACCAAAAGAGGCGTAATCAAGGCGAAATTCAACAGACTTTTTTAAAGTTGAGGCACTGTGGACCACAACAAATCTGCAATCGCGATTGAAAGGGCTCTATAATCACCTCAAGAAATCTATCTACGTATCTATCTATCGCCATTTTCCATTTATCTGTTTAAAAAGTCCTTTAAGAACACTTGCACAAAATCGGTCAAGGATTGGCATTGATTAGTCCACCTCAAACCATCAATCCTTAACTGTGTATATCTTTTTCGTCGTTTTCTGTTTCTGTATACTTATGTTCGTGACAATTAAAAGGAAGCTTAAATGTAATTTTATATGTGCTTACAATAGTTGTAGCACAACTATTATTGTAAATTCGTCATAGTCTGACGAAATCTGAATTTTTGCTGAATATACCACGAAACTTTTTTAATATACGAACAGTCATACGAACAGTCATACGAAAAACATATAAAATCATTCAAGTCATTGCATCGAGCGAAGTACTTTCGTCCCATGCTGAAAAAAGTCGTCTCAAATTAGTGTGCATTACTTATAAGTGACAAACTTTGTAGCAGGACTATTGTCAGAAGATTGCAAACGTCTATCGAAGCTTTGCAACCTAAATCAGCTTCAGATTACACCTTTTAAACACACCTGTTGAGCACTGCAGGTACATCATATAAAACAAAATTTGAAAGAAGTATGCAGTATTTATAAACGAATCGAAGAATAATCAAATTGAAATAGTAAAATGTTCTACGACATTGAAAACCTTGGTAACATTCCTTGAATTATTGACCAATTATAGTTTAAGTCGATCGTTTCAGAGCGTTAATTTGTATCGAATTAGGTCAGAAACACTGTTGACAAATGCAGTTATGCATCTTCATAATCAAAAGTTCTTAAGAAAACGACTGCGTAGGTGTAGATGTAAATCGGTAATTTAATTATAACTTATATAATGTGTAATATTAATGTAATTATATGAGAGTCACTGTTACAGAATATGTTCGATTTATTTTAGTAGTTAACATGATATAAATCACATATATAACACTAAAGGTGCGGTTGTGTGCGAAACGTTCAGCTTTGGCTTTGTCGGCGACATCAAAGAATTCCCATTCATCTAAAGACATACAGGTCGCCGTTCCCCTGAATACATCAGAAAGGGCGGATTCATTACTTACCATTATTTTATGTCGTTCTTTCTTTCTAAATTTTATCTTTCAGAAAATATTGAATTTCTCCATTTTAACATTACGAAAGGTGTCGTATATTATCAAGTATGTATCGAAAGTGATATATACGAGGGCGCACACAAAAATAACCGCTGTGGATGAGGCTTGCCTAGCATGCATTACTGCCGCTAGGTGCACGTGACGCGACTTGTTCTACGTACGATGTAGTTGGTTCTTTCGCCGAATAAAACTGTCTTATTACAGTGCATTTTTTTTGTACTCGTAAAAGCATTTCGTTTACTTGTCGTTTTTTGTAATGTCGGACTTAAACGAATAGATTCCTACAGTGAAATTTTGCTTTCTGCCGTCCTTTGTAAAATCATCTTCAAACTGACGCAGATTTTTCATCCAAAGTCATTACTGGTGACCAGTCTTGTTGCTACAGTTACGAACGAAACAATAGTCAAGCTAGTGGAAGACTTCATCGTCATCTCCACAAAAAAATCCCGTCAAGTGAAATCAACATCAAGACCATGCTTATTTGTTTTTTTGATGTGAAAGGGATTGTGCATTCTAAATTCGTGCCACAAGATTAGACAGTTAATCAGGCATTTTAGATTCTGAGAAGACTGCGCAACAGAATGCGACGAAGGAGGCCCGATTTGTGGCAGACGAGGGATTGGCAATGCACCTGTTCGTACAGCCCTATCAGTTCGCCAGTTCTTGGCTGAAAACAACATGACTCCTTCACCTCACGCCTCCTACTCATCTGATTTTGCTCTGTGCGACTTTTTTTGTTTCCACGAATGAAGAGGAATATAAAAGGGCATCGTTTTAATAACGTGGAAGAGGTGAAGAAAGAAATGACACAGCAACTTGCAGTCATACAGAAAAACAAATTCGAACAATGTTTCCAATAATGGAATCATCGATTACACAAGCGTATAAATTAATTAAATGGAGAGTATATTTAAGGTGTTAAGGTTGTTTTGTTAAAAAAATAGAATACAGGTTTTTATAGAGAAATTCCGGTTACTTATGGATACCCTCTCATATATATATATATATATATATATATATATATATATATATATATATATATGAGAGGGTATCCATAAGTAACCGGAATATCTCTATAAAAACCTGTATTCTATTTTTATTATGATTTCTGTATATATATATATATATATATATATATATATATATATACAGACTTGTTCATTCTAGAATTAGATATGCGCTGTCCACAAGTGGAAAGAGTGCAGTTAGGTTAAAGCGCGCGAGAAAGGAGGATAGAATATCTCTCACTGGCAGTTTCGTTTTCTCCCACTTTTGTATTGCAAACAACTTCCCCTACTTTCTCGCGTGTTACGCGTGAGACTGTCTGAAATCAGTATGCATTGACAATACGTACCTACATTTTTGAATTGTATAAATTATTTGATGCATTTTATTTGAATCTTTTAATAAAATGCAACATGGCTATTTTCTTGAAATGTTTTGCCGTTTGGCGTGAAACTAATAAAATATTCTTGAAATAAACGCGAGAAAGTAGGGGAAGTTGTTTGCAATACAAAAGTGGGAGAAAACGAAACTGCCAGTGAGAGATATTCTATCCTCCTTTCTCGCGCGCTTTAACCTAACTGCACTCTTTCCACTTGTGGACAGCGCATATCTAATTCTAGAATGAACAAGTCTGTATATTGTAAGAGTATTGGGCAATTATTGAATTCATGGTTACAAAATTTAAAGTAAAATACGTATAAATCCGAATATTAGAAAAAAAATCCCAGGAACTGCTTCAAATTAAACAATAATTCCAAACGATATTAACAAGCATTGATTGCTCACTTGAACCACAATGATGATGGTCACATTGTAAAATTTGAAACAGTTCTTGCGATTTTTAAGTATTGTATTTTAAACTTTGTAAATGTAAATTCAATAATTGTCTTCCATACTTTGACATTGATGAAGCGTATAGTTGATGTTGAAGTTCAATATTGGCGATATCTATTTGTAATAAAGAACTATTAAAATAAATATTATTTGGTGGATTTTCCAAATCTTACTACTACTAACTAAATGAAAATCTTTCTTATAATATAATAATTATTAGAAATCAGGCTGCTACGAAAATATAGAAATACACATATTTAATTATTGGTCGATGCACCCTAATTTACTTTAAATCAACTTTCTTAGTATATGACTTTATTCAAACCTAATTATTATTAGATATTCCTGCAATATATATACATATATATGCTAAGTGAGTTAAGTTAAAGTGAAACCAGTCTGATTTCTGATATATATATACAATATATCAGAAATCAGACTACATACTACGAAAATATAGAACTAGTGAAAGGGTTGTAAGGAGAATTCATGGTCGCATGTTGGACCAGTAAACTTGTACGCGATACCGAAGGGGAGATGTGTTGAATTCAACATCTATTTACACATATTCCGTTATTTGTCGATATATCCTAATTCACGTTAGATATTTGCGAAATAAGTAAATTTTAATAATTGAGGTTGCAGACAGTTTTTGGTGAAGTAGGTTATATAGGATAACTATAGATGAGTAATTTAAGACACAGGATATATGTTTAAATAGTTTTAAAACTCGGAACAGGCGAAACGGTTCGTATTTAATTCCATTAGTTCTTTACTTTTTATTACCAATGTCTCGCATCAATATAAGCTATATCAGGGTTATCAGGCTTAAACTATTGAGACAATTGTTCAATTTAAGTAACCAGTTCAAAGTATATTACTTACAAACAAGAGACTAAATTATTACTGCAACTTTTCTTCCAACTTAACTCTAATGAAGCATACAGTTTATATTGATGTGAAACATTAGTAATAAAAAATAAAGAACCATTGAACTTAAATACGAATTGCTGAATTCCCCAATATCCTGTTTTCTATTATATATATATTAGAAGTTATTTTTTAAATAAAGTCCATTTTTTAATGAGAAGAAAAATACCGTAAATATCATTAAGAATATTTATTTTCATATTTTACATACTTTCATCTACTTTTCTCTGTAATATCCATTTTTGGTCAAACATTTGTCATAACGTTCAACAAGTTTTTGAATTCTGACGTCAAAGGAATCTGCCGCCTGTGAAGGAGGCCAATCCATGACTGCAGTTTTCACGTCTTCGTCGTCATTGAATTGTTGACCACCAAGGAAGTTGTTTAAATATCGGTGCACAGGGTAACACGCGCAAATCACTGGGTGCAAGATCTGGGCCGTAAGGTGAATGATTCAGTTATTCCCATCCAAAAGACCTGACTAGGCTTTGTTTTGTGTAAAAACATGTGGCCTTGCATTGTCATGGAGTAACATCACACCGGAAGACAGTAGGACACGCCGCTTGTTTTGTATGGCACCACGTTTTTCTCAAGGGTGCACGATACGTATTTTAATTGATAAGTTGTGCCGCTCGCCATAAAATCCACTAAAAAAAATGTCTTTCCTGTCTCAAAAGACAGTCGCCATGATCTTTCGTTCTGAAATTGTCTGTTTGGCTTTCACTCTGGTTGGCGATAATGTGTGTCGCCATTCCATTGACTGTCACTTGGATTCAGGAGTCATGCGAGATACCCAAGTCTCATTTCTTGTAACGACGTGGTCCAAAAATTCATCTTCTTGCTGATCGTATCGAGTTAAAAACGATAAAGCACAGCCCAATCTTTTTGTTTTGTGATTGTCAAAAAGCAGTCTTAGAACCCACCGACAACACAATTTTCGATACTGAAACAATTGTGTACAAAACTGACCTTGAAACCTATGGAAAATCAGTTGATAACACATCACGAACCAAATCTTCAGAAATCGGAGAAGGTCGGCCTGGGCGTTGCTCATCAAGCGCATTATCCCGCCTGTTCTTAAAAATTCTCAGCCACTTTCTAACTTTATTATCACTCATAATATTATCACTGTACACTTTGCAAATCTGATGGTGAATTTCCGTTGCTGTCAAGTTCTTGCACTCGAGAATCGAATTACAGATCGTATCTCACTGTCGGTGAGCGAATCAGCTTCCTTAAATATTACTTTTACAACTCAGTATACACAGAGACGATATGGCTGCAAATGGCATCTAAACGCTCGCAAAGCACGCCGAGAGGAGACGTGCATGCACACTGTGACGATCTTACGTGACTCCCACTCCCATTCGCAAACGAACCTTATTTAAAAAATAACCCTCGTATACATGTATATATGTATGTACATATATATACCTCTGTTTCAAGAAATAAATAAAGCTTGAATATAAAATGTTGCTAAATTAATTTTTTTCGGAAATATATGAATGCTCGAATTAATTTCTATTGCTATTGAAGGTATAACGGCAATGAACGAGCGACTTTGTAAAAGCTTTTGAAATTCAAGCATAGCGAGACCTTTTCTGGACTCGATTGCCTTGCATCTAATGAACACAGTACAGTATATGAGATTCAATAATTATTCGTCCAAAGTTATTAGACCATCCTCGAAGCAAGGAGCAAGCAGGCTTACTTTCTTGATTTAAATCGGCGATGACGATGTTTTATACCTGTACTACCAATGTAAATGTTGGAAACCGATTGATTACTTACTTTGAGATTTATTCTCGGAAAAATAAGATTTTTGGTCTTGTTTATTTCAAAAATGAGGTCACTGTAGAGGAAAGTACGTTGGTTGTTTCGCTCGATGCAACATTTATATTTAATGGAAACAGTCTATATTGTAAAATATATGAATGTGGAGCATTTGAATTTATACACTGAAATTATAAGGATGGGCTCTTGGTTTTATTTATTTCATAAACAAGATTGTTGTGCAGGAAAGTACGTCGACATACATATTGTCCAAATATTTATATGTCAGCATTTGAACATGGGAGGTTATAAGGAATTTAGGGATACGAAAATAGAATATTACGGGCTGGTATGTTTGCTTATTTACAATGTATTAAAATCGATTCACGGAAGTTTTTTTGAAATTGTTCGATTCAAGGTAACTAATATTTATCCAAATTGAGTATGACGTGTCTTCAATATAAAATTCTGCAAATCGTTGCCATTGCAGAATTACATTTTAATAATAATAAAAGTTTATATCGTCTTTCTTTCAATTGTTTGTTTATATGATCAAGTATCTTCCGGGAATAAAGCTCGTATACACTTCATTATTTAAATATTCCTAAAGAATAAAAGTTACAAATCAAAACAACGGATATGATCCTGTACACAAGGCAAGAGTTATATAATTATTCCCTTCCTAGTGAAGCCTAAAATACGAAGCGTGTTTTTAAAGTAGACGCCGTTTGAAAATAAAAACAATCGAAAGAAAATTTTCAAAAAGCAAATTTATTTTCAGATTCTAAATACATTTCTCTATTTTTCAACATAGTTGTCAAGTTTGTTTAAACATTTATCAAACCTTACAACTAGATTTTGAATATCTTCTTCATAGAAACTTGCCGCCTGCTCCGATAACCAAGTCACATCTTCGACATCGTTGTAGTGGTTGCCGCCGAGATGATGTTTGAGATAGCGGAAAAGATGAAAATCGCTCGGCGCAAGGTTGGGGCTGTAGGTGGGATGGTCCAAAATTTCCTAGCCAAAAGAGTCCAATAAAGCTCGGATCTGAGCTGTGGTGTGAGGCCTTGCGTTGTCATGGAGTAACAATATTTCCTCTGTCAGCTTGCTGCGTCTTTTGTTTTGAATCGCTCTATGTAGCTTTCGCAGGGTTTGGCCGTAGGCTACCGCATTTATGGTGGTTCCGCGTTGTATGAAGTCGACTAACAAAACGCCATGCCTATTCCAAAATACAGACGCCATGATCTTTCGCTGGGACAGAGTCTGTTTGGCATTGACTCTTACAGGAGAGCATGCGCGTCTCCACTCCATGCTCTGTTGCTTCGATTCCGGCCTAACATGTGAAATCCATGTTTCGTCTCCCGTTACGATACGACTCAACATGTCGTTACCTTCTTCGTTATAACGGGTCAAAAAAATTGAACGGACACTCAAATCTTTTGTTTTTGTGGTCCTCTGTCAGGAGTTTAGGGACCCAATGGGAGCACAGTTTCTTAAACTTTAAGTTTTCAGGAACAATCTTGTACAGTACTGACTTCGATGCTTCTGGAAAGTCGTTTGAAAGAGTGGTTATGGTGTAGTGTCTGTTCAGAAGCATTTTCGCTTCAACTGAAATCACCATATTATCTGTGATCACAGATGGGCGATCGAAGCGGGACTCATCATGGACGTTATTGCAGTCAGCTTTGAAGTCTCTGACCCGCTTATGCACTTCGCCTTCACATATGGCAGTAGCTCCGTAAACTTCACAAATCTGCCGGTGAATGTCTGCAGCAGACATGTTTCTTGCCGACAGAAAACGTATCACTGACCGTACCCCGCATGGGATGGGCGATTCGAAAATCTTGAACATTTTAAAGACACAGAACAGACCGTACAGTTTGCCTACACAGCTGCAGCTGAGCCCAGTTGTTCCCAAGCAATGCTGGGATACGACGCACTTACTTAAAAACCACGCCTCGTACAACTAAATATTGGGATATACGAGTATTAAATAAAACTCTTTGCGGTACTTGTTTGTTAATTAACATTTCTTGATCTTGCTACTAGCCATCATCTGCTTCGTCTCTCTACTTTATAAAGGTAAAGAAGAGAAAAACACAAATGGAAGAAAATGAAGAATACGGTCAAGATATGATTAAACAAATTAATAGTTAAAACCATCAAATTCAATTCAGAAATGCTTTATTTGGAAATAAAATATGTCAAAAATAATAGGAAAGAACCACTATTCGATGAAATAAGAATTTTTAAATGTTTTTTAACTAAAACGATTTCGTTTTATGTACTTCATAGTCCATATTTACTAATAGTGTTATTTACTTTTTATGATTTAGATGTTTTTGGTTAATCTTATAGCCAATATTTCGATATCTTGTTATACTATCATATTGAGACATAAATAATATCGATTTCTATAAAACAACTTTATTAATCAATAAAACAACAGTAATTATATCCTAATCTTTAATATATTTGCTATTATTTAGTTACTTGTTGATACTTGTATGTATAATTCAGCTGGTTTTGGTTGTCTTCTTTGTTAAAATATACGCATCCCTGTTTATGCGAAGTATCTATTCCACGTTGGTTCGTTCGTCTGTCAGTACAGAAAGTACATATTAGTGCGTCGCTACTGTAATTCGAAACAATTAAACTTTTGTTTTTAATTGGCACAAAAATCATCTTCGTCGATTAAAACATTTGGAAGTTCGACATCATCTTCATTGTTAATGTACATTTTCCAGATCATTTTTTTTTCTGAATCATTTATTTTGCAGACTTCGTTGACATTTGATTTGTTTAAATTTTTTCCTGCATTTTCTTCTGTAAGCAGCCATGGAGGAGAATAACATTTTTCTAATTGACGAGCGTGGGTCGTTTTTCGATCAAACATTCGTGGGCGCAATATTGTTAGTGGATGTATAAATTGATGATCCCATCATATATGTACACCAAATGTGTTTAAAAACTAGGTCATCTCTTTGTCGTGGAAGAAGACTGCTTTGTTTTTTCACTAAGAGTAGGTGGAACCCAAACATCTAAACTGTTATTTGTATTTACTGTAGAGAAAAGCAG
Source organism: Dermolepida albohirtum (assembly GCA_031893035.1). Classification (NCBI taxonomy): domain Eukaryota; kingdom Metazoa; phylum Arthropoda; class Insecta; order Coleoptera; family Scarabaeidae; genus Dermolepida; species Dermolepida albohirtum. The sequence goes on from JAVIWB010001741.1 coordinate 48,068, forward strand.
TATAAAGTTGCTCAATGACATCATTGGGAAGTGCTACTACACACGGGTTCTGAACTATGCTATATATAGTAATTATAGTATAGTTCAAAACCTTTCTGTTTCATGTCAGTTAATTGTAGTGAATTTAGAGGTTATCGAAGACAACAAATTTGAAGCAGCTTTGACGTAAGGTATGTTTTATTTTATTTCCTTATATTATAATTATAGTTTCACAGATTTGCAATAATATATGATTTGGTGGAAAGTACAAACGTTAAAACTTTATTTTTGCCTAGTATTTACTTTATATTACCAGTTGCAAATAATTCTTTTTAGATGCCGTCACAATATGTAAGGAAAACAACCCAGCATACTTTTCTAAAACTGTTTATGCTCCGTTTTTGTACCGTAGGTCAAACGTGTTTACTAATTTGTAATTTTTTACAATATCTCTTATGGTATCTGCTTCTGGGCTTCCGGGCTGAAACTGCGTCACTTGTATATCTGCCGACGTTTCGTACCCATTTGTATAGGACATCTTCAGGGCTGAACTACTGCACTGAAACTGAAGGGTACGAAACGTCGGCAGATATGCAAGTGACGCGGTTCCAGCCCGGAAGCCTAGAAGCAGATAGCATGGACCACGACCGCGGAAGCCTACGGACCAGATCGCTTATGGTTTTTTTACGGATATTGTCATGTCACGTTATGCTTCCTGTCGGTGCTAAGTTTGTATATTCGCTTGTGATATGTTCAATTGTTTCTGATATTTTGTGACATTGTCTGCATATGTCTTCAATGTCGTTTTGTTTTATATGATTTTCACAACTCGATCTTGTATTGCGATTACGAAATCCGTAGTTTTATCATCCATTTCTTGGTTTCTTGTTTGTGTCATTCGGTGAACATATGTTCCATATATTGTATTATGTCATAATGAGTAACGAGTGAAATTGCTGATCTGTACTTGCGTATATTTTTAAATCACCAATGTATAAAAGGTGATTTACCAGCTCTATATTTCAGCTATGGAAGTTTAGTCTAAAACATTGTTGTGTTGCATTTAGTATGTTTAATAAAGGGTTGAGCACAATGAAAATTCAAAAAAGCGCTTAATGCATCTCCTTGAAATATACCATGTTTGATTGTTATTTCCGTTGTTTGCAGGGTATCTGATTGTGTGTTTATGTGTAAGAATGTTCCCCATGAACTCATAATATACCTAAGGAACGTTATAAGAGAAGTGTCCCTATTGTATATATCAAGAACACGCAAGAGCCAGCTATGCGGTATATTGTCAAATGCCTTCTGCTAATCGATTTAGGCGTAAAATAGATTTTTATTCTTTTTGTTTTGTGAGTTTAATGCAATATTTATTGGAAATATTTTACAAATTTTTCGTTCTTCACATAATATTCTCTTGTCGTCAAATGCAGTTCTGTTTTCGGTGTTACACGGATTATAGGGCCATGATTTGCAGTAGTTTGCAAGTGAAGAAAAATTATAGTTTTTGATTTTCTAATACTGTCGTAATACGTGTGTACATGTCAGATTTTACCTCGAAGTTTTTCTGTCATCTTTCCTATTTATTTTCTTATATATTTTTCGCATGTTTTGTCTGTTATGTAGTATATTATTTGACTATTGTGTATTAGTAACCTCGACACCGCAAGGTAGCGGAAGGACTATGATGATGAGTATTAGTATAGCGTATACTGTTGTATTTGTTTATAAATGAACGTCTGTAAGTGTGATTTCTTCTCTGATTAGTTCTTTGTTAATGGTAGTATAATATACGAGGGTTTTTTTCCCTGAGTTTTGGTATATATTATTATTTTTATTATTATTACTTGCTGACTTTTTCTAAGTGGCAGCATAAGTTGGATTGTGATGTGTTTAATTTCCTTGATTATTTACTAGTACTTTACTATGGATTATTGCATTCCAGTTACGATTTTACAACTTCGTCTGACGAGCGCACGAGTCTGTGTCTATCTTGCAAATACAAATCTCCAAAATGGAATTCAGCAAATCAATTGCACCCTTGCCAGCCAATTATCATACCTCTTCTATAAATACTGCATATTTTTTAAATGTTTTCTCTTGCTTATACAGGGCGGTCAGAAATTCACGGATAATTGCCGGGATGGGCGATTCTATGATTAATTCTGATTCAACAATAATACAGAAATGATGTATTGTCATTAGTTAAGCCATACGAATCGCTTAAAGGAACTGTAGCTTTGGCAACGTGGTATAAAACCATCAATAAGTCGGTAGGAATGATATGATAAAATACGAGCTTTATTTAGGTCTAATGAAAATATAATAGCAATAATAGTAATTGACATAAATGCTGAAATTGTTAGCCATTGCTTTGAAGACAAAACTGTAGCCTTTACAGAATTGAATTTAGGACGCGTTGTAACATACCTAGGATAATTATTTGTATCGTAGAGTTAATTCTATTGATTACTTCTTGTTTATTGGTTGAAGGCGTCGCATAAACTTTTTCCTTCAAAGTAGTCAAGGGGATCCACATCTGGTGACCTTACAGGTCATCACATTGGCCCATTTCGTCCGATCCACCTTTCTGGAAAACGTTTGCTCAACCATGCTGCTGTAATTCGTTCATTATGGGCTGATCCACCATCGTGTATAAAAAATGTTGACTCTGACATTTGGGACATTATCCAATATTTCCTTCATCATTTACGTATTCATTTGCATTTAGTCTTTTCGGAAGAAATATTGGTCCTATAATTTGGAGGTTTAAGATGCCTAGCCAGATATTCCAAATTCTCGAATAGCTCTGGGATTTTTATTCGCCCAAAATGTAGGTTGTAACTGTTTGGTTCTTCTTGAATTATTTGAAAATTGTCATTTTCTTATAATAGTTGTACTTTTGTTACATAAAACAGTCGTAAAGGTCTATTCGTATGCACTGAAAGAACTGTTTTCTTACTTGGATTGTTCATTTCCTGGGCTATTTGTCTAGTGCTGCAGGTAGAATCTTGATGTATAATATCTAAAATTTCGTCTTCAACTTGGCTCATACGATAATGTGTTGGTCTACCTGCACCACATTAACCGGGAAATGTATTGATAATTAGTAAATTGCAAGTGCAGATACCGTATTGCATATTCGTTTTTTGCCGAGTGCGCATTTCCATTGCAAAACCTAAATACCACTTCATACCAGCGTATTCGTTGCAATAGTTCGCATAATACTCGCCGTTCATAGTTTTTCCTTTTTCAAGATAGTCAATGAAAATTATTCCACGCGCATCCTAAAAAATCGATGCCATGACTTTGGCTGCAGACGAAACGGTCTTCGCCTTCTTTGGAGCCGGTTCTCCCTTTTGAGTCCATTGTTTTGATTGTTTTTTGTCTCGAGTGTGAAGTGATGGACCCATATTTCATTCATGGTTATGAAACGGCGCAAAAATTCTGCTTTGCTACTGTAAAACTTCACTAAACACTCAATTGAAACATCTGTTTTTGTTCGAGTGTGAGCAAAGGCGGTACCCATCTTGCGCACAGCTTTCTCATTTCCAAATTTTCAGATAATATGCGATATATCGCACTTCTAAAATGCCTGCTATGTCTGCTAGCTCGCGCACTTTTAGTCGACGCTCATCCAGTACCGCTTTTTGGATTTTGTTCACCATTTCTGGAGTTGTCACCTCATTTGGTCGCACAATTGCGATGCTCGTCTTGGCAGCTTGTGAGGCCTCGTTTAAACCCTGCTACCCAATATTTCACTATTGTAAACGAAAGAGCAGACACAACCAGAGTAGAATCCAGTTCAGCTTTTATATCGGAGGCCTTTCAAATAAAAGTATTGTATCACGTAACGATGACCAATTTTCTCCATTTTTTCAAATACATTGAAAACATTCACTATTGATGGCTGCCGAACAAATACTAAACAGCGTGGAGTCTTGAAACTTCAAACTTATGCTTTGTAGATTGTGTACTTTCTAATATAGTGATCTTTTTCAAACTACCGTCATCTCTAGATCAGGCCGGGTACTTATGGGACCACCCTCGTACATTACAAATTGCTTGGGATTTCACAAAAATAATGTGATATCATAATGAACGTTAAATTGGCAAACTTCAAAATTTGACAAGTAATTATTTTTAAATTACAGATATTATTCTAGGTAAAACATTTCATCGGCTTACAATTAATCGTCCTACATGACGATTAATCGTGAATTTCTGACCATCTATATTATATGTCGTATATTCACTTTCATTCTCTCCATTTCGAAGGTGAAAAACGTGTGGTTGCCGCCGGTGCAATAAGATTAATGTCAAGTCAGTGAGATGACAAACGTCATTAAAAATTTGTTTCCAAAAATAGAAATTTTTAAGACGCATGCGAGATATCGATAGCCAAAAAGTCAGTAAATCGTAAATTTACATTATATTTCCTTATAATTTTCCTAAAAAATTCTTTAGTGACTGCATACATAAATATGTATGCGTTGGTGCCAGTTATACCATTAAATAATTGAGCACCTTATAGTAATGAAAAAGTTTCGTATAAACAAACATAAAATTGAGGAATTTCTGGCTTCAGAAGTCGTAAATTCGGGATGTTTTTCACACAACTTTCGTACGTGACAAAAAAGTATTCACAAAAAACACAGCCTAGAGTAGCGTTTTGTTAAAAAAACGATTGTTCGTCAACGCATTCCACGAAATACTTCTTAAATTCTCTATATCAATTCTTGTTTATTGTCAACAACCTGCAAGTTATTCAATACGTAAAATTCAATTAGGTTTAGGTCTGGAGATAAAGCTGGCCAAGTTTTTGATCCTCGGAGACTTATTTACTTTTCTGGATAGATTTGATTTAAAAACTCGAATATTCTAAGGCAAAAAAATGTCAGGGAATTGTATGAAATTACATTTGTTCCGCGAATCGCTATGTAAAGTAAAAATTGTAGGAAAAAACGTGCGAGTTAGAAACTTATTCGTACGTAAGGAGAGTATTTCCTAATTCAAACCTTATTATAATGTTATCACGTAAGTCGGATATTTTCGGAATTAATTTCTTCGTCAACTCGTGGAAGTTGGAATACGAATTATTTAATTGACTAGCATATTTTAAAATTGCAAGTTCTAACTCTATTAGAGTGTAAATATGTACACGCAAAATTAAGGATTTATACGAAAAAACTGGGTATATATAATAATTTTTATTTATCAAGAATTTTAAATGCAATGCGGAAGAAATATTACTCGAGATAACAATTATAAATTTACTTAATGGAAACAACCAGCTAAATATTTATTAGGTGAGATACGAGGGTAGTCGTTTATATTTCGGGAATAGCAAACAAAAAAAAATTTTATTATCAAAAATAGTTTTATTACTTTTCAAAATATTCACCTTGAAAATCAATGCACTTTTCCATTCGTTTAAATCAATTCTAAAAGCATTGCTGCCAATTTGAAGGCGGTATCTCCAAAATACGAGTTTTGAATGCCTCAACTGCCTCTTCCGGCGTAGAAAACCGTTGACCATAAACTTTATTCTTCACGTGTGGGAACAAAAAGAAATCACTGGGTGTTAGATCAGAGCTGTACGGCGGTTGGCTCGTCAATTGAATGTTTTGCCCGGTCAAATATTCAATTGTTTTAACCGACCTGTGAGAGCTTGCATTGTCATGGTGGCGAATGATCTGTCGTTTTCTGTTTGTTTTCCTTATTTCTTTAAAAACTTTTGGCAAACAAGTAGTTGTGTATTATTCGGAATTGACAGTTCTACAACTCTTTAGAGGCACGGTTGCAACGTGACCGGTTTCTCTGAAGAAACAGGCGACTATTTGTTTTGATGCGCTTCGAGTGCGAACAACTTTTGTTGGTTTTGGCTCATCTTGGAATACCCACACAGTCGACTGCTGTTTACTATCGGGCTCATACGTATAGACCCAAGATTCATCACCTGTGACGACTTTATAAATGTTCTTTGAAGCACCGCCATTGTATTTTTGGTGCATTTATTGGCACCAATCGACGCGAGTCCTTTTTTGAGTGGTTGACAAATTATGTGGTACCCAACGTTAACATAGCTTCTTAACGGCTAAATGTTCATGCAGGATCTTATGCATGCTGGTGTTACTAATATCTAGAGATGCCTCGATGTCATGGTGTGTCACATGACGGTCTTGCATTATCAATTCAGACACTGCATTGATGTTTTCGGAAGCAACAACATTTATGGGACGACCTTCACGAAATTCATCGTCCAAAGAACGCCGTCCAAGTTTGAATTTAATATACCAACAATATGCTGTAGTTTTCGATGGTGCTATAAAGAATTCAGCTCATCGATGCATTCTTATTAAGACAATCCAATTCTGGTTAACGGAATGTCATGAGATTTTACTATTTATGAAGGTTAGCTCTTCATAAATCAATCTTTCACTAATAAATTACATCACTAATTTCGTCGAAATAGAACGATTCCAGTTATTTTCCAGATGGAAGACATGTGTTGGTCAACAATATATGCCAGTTGATAGCTCAGTAGTAGCAGTTTTCTTACTCATCCACAAATAAAAACTTACCGTTTAACATCGTCAACTTTTAGTTTGTACTGAAAATGTGCTTTACATATTTTGTTTAGGTTACAGTATAACGGTACAATAAAAAAATAATGCACTCACATTTAGTTCGGCAGCTTTTACCATACTTTCACCAATATTCCACGATGAAGAACAATATTTGAGTATCTTCTATGACACTCTCTTTTGTGATAGATTACTTGCAACATAATACTAAATCGTATGCATTTCTTACTCAAGCGTTACAGTTTCGATACACTGTTATAAAACCGTTACAATCTCTGCAACTGGGTATAAATACATAATAGAAACAAACTTATAGTCAAATAATGGACGAAAAACTAATTGTAGGCATTATTACTAGAATTATTTAAGGTTTTTCAATTATTTTCGTCTCTTAAAACAAGCAAAAAATGTTATAATTTAATAATAAGTTTCTCTTCTGGTTACATTCATGGGATAGCATAAAATAATTATAAAATATTTACCAGAATGATTAAATGGTAAAATAAAATAACATTACATTAGCGCATGACCCATATTCAATTTATTTTAAATACTTCGTAAAAGTTAGTATCAGAATGATTTTATCGTCATGTAATTGTAACTAAGCGCTATAGTTTATATTATGTTAAAACGCGTAGAAAATTCTTATGGTTCGCCGACGTTTCAAGTATATTAAAAGATCGCAAAAGTTCCAAAGTTCCCTTAATGTAATTATAATTGTAGGAAGCATAAAATTGGAACATTTTTTCAGAGTAGAAGAGCTACGAGCAATTTTTAAGGATAAGGTTAACATATTACGAAACTCTTTATCATTAAGGTTACATTAAGCTTCGAAAGTTATGTTTCGTAAATTATTGCAATTTTTTCACAATAAAATTTTGTAAATGTCATAACGTAGCAAAAAAATTTTATTTTAAATTTTCAAATAAAATGCTAGTGCTTGCTATTCTAAAAGTGATTATGATTAATCAGGGTTATAAATTTCTGTGATCTATACTCCCTTTTTTTGAGATGTTAACTTATTTTGACCAATGAACTTTATTGTAAAATATATATTCTGTGAATAAAGTAAAAGGTGTATCAAATTTCGCGTTTTTTTAAAGAATACATAAAATACATAATTTGCATTCACTTTCAAAAACTTTTTATTGATAATTGAAGTATCAAGTATAGTTATGACATTTATATGCGAAAAATAATATCTGCCAAATGGTCTCTTCTTGCAACTCCACAGACGTCCACTCTTTTGTTAAAATTTTCAATGACATTTTGACATAATTGAGGCTCTATCTCACCAATGACACGAATAATTTCATCTTTCAAAGCAGACATTGATTGTGGATTGTTTTTATAAACCTGACTTTTCACGTAACCTTAAAGAAAATAGTCTAACGGTGTCAAATCACATGATCTTGGTAGCCAATTAACATCACCCTTTCTTGAGATTACACGTCCAGGAAATTTTTGTCTCAATAAATCAATTGATTCGTGTGCAAAGTGAAGTGTGGCGCCATCCTGTTAAAACCACATATCCTCTAAATTAATATTCATTAATTCAGGCCACAAAAATTCGGTTATCATCCGACGATATTGATCACCATTGACAGTTACAGCTTCACCAGCAGCATTTTCAAAGAAGTAAGATCTAATTACACCACCTGATCATAATGCACACCAAACAGTAACTCGTTTAGGATGCATAGGTTTCTAATGAATAATTCGTGGATTTTCCTCACACCAGATACGGCAATTTTGTTTATTAACATAGCCACCAAGTTCAAAATGTGCCTCATCGGAAAACATTATTTTTTGAGTTGTTCATTGATGAAATTGACAAAACGACGTTTTAAATGATCTAATGGCTTCAGTTCCTGTGTTATTTGAACCTTATATGCCTTCAGAGCTAAATCCTTGTGTAATATATGCCGTGTTGTTGATCCACTAAGTCCAAGTTGTTATGAACGTCGTCCAATGGACATTTCAGGATCTTCAGTAACACTTTCACGAACCAAACCAATATTTTCTTGTGAACGACCACTACGACTGTATTTTTCACTTTTTGATCTTCCACGGAACCGATCTGTTGAAATTTTTTAATAATTAGACGATGATTATGTAAACCATAAAATTCATATAATTTTCTAAAAACTCTTTTCACAGAACGCTGATTTATATAAAATAATTGAACAATTTGAACGCGTAATTGTACCGTGTACGAAGTCATTTTTATAAATGTCATACATCACACTTTTTAAATGCCCACATACCCAGACAAATTCAGTGCGCCATCTATATTTTATTTATTCTTAAAAGAAACGGCGCAATTTGAAACAGCCTTTATATTAAACGTTGCGTATGATATGATTAATATGCATTAACATTTTAAGAGACACTAGAGTAGCCACCTAACTGTTTTCCTTTTCATTTCTTGAATATTATTCATTATTTCAATATCAGAATCTATATACCAGAACATAATTTATTGTTCATCTTACATTACTTTATGTTTAAAAAAAATCAGTTTATTATCTATTATCGTGTGTTGTTTCGATATTTGTTATAGTTTGCTCGTTCTTAGGATACCTTCCTACTTCGTGCCTTCCCAATTTGCACCTCACAAATACATATGTTTTATTCCCATTTCATACTACGTCTTGCCAAACACATAAGCATTTTTCCCAATTCGTACCACAGCTAACTGGAGCTATTATTTCGGGTTTTTCTTATTTTTTGGTGCGATACATTTTCTTCAAATAACACACAGCGCTTCTAAATATTAACAAATATTAGTATTACTTACAAATTCACAAAACTAACTACTATACGAGGGTAGCTGTTTATATTTCCAGAATAAATGCATAAATGCTTTGACTATTTTCATTCATCCACAGACTTCACAAAGTTCACATGTAGATCCTCTTTTATTTCACGTGTTTCTCAACAATATAGTGATGTCTATCATGTCCAGTTGTCTATGATACTCTCTTTGGTGACAGTTTACCCGTAACATAATACTAAATCGTTTACTTTTTTGCTCAAACGATACAATTTAGATACACCGTTATGAAACCGTTACCTGTGTGAGCTTTACCGCGAGCATAAATGCGACTCAGTGATAAATAGTCTGCCAGCGATAACAACTTAGTTGTCGAAATACGTATACAAAGTATAAACATTGATGTGGTAAGATTTTTCTCCCTTTTTTGATTAATTCGATTAACCATTCTCCAACAGAATTTATATTAATTATGCAGGGTTCACATGTAGATCCTCTTTCTCAACCACATACATATTAATGCTTGTTTTGTTCAGTACTTGCCTATGCAGATGACTTAAAAATATATTCATTGCTATGTTGCGTCGCAAAGATGTTCTTCTTACAAGTTAAGGCTTAATATCATTAAATGCCACGTCTCCTACATAAGAAAATTAATTTTATTAATTCTAATGATTTAATAAATGACTCCATTCCATTCTCAGTACAGTTGATAATGTAAGAGTTTGTTTGATTCACGTTTATGTTTTTACCACATATCAACAACATTTGTGTCGCTGCTTCCAGAATGTCGATCTTTATTGCGTATTTCTAATTGTGTATCTTTGATCAAAACTATTTGCAAATTACAATAGATGAATACGCTTTACCTGTTTGATCACCTTATATTTATCTTCAATTGTCCGTTAAAAAAAATGCGTCTTTCTTTAAATATTTATCACTTAAAATTGTTTATGTCTACTCACAGCACAACATTGACTTAAGAATGTATGGTGGCTTTAGAGCATCGTCGCCATACTCTTGAAGTGAAATTTATATGAAAAATTGTAAAAATTGTTCGTAGGGATGATTCTCCCCATTTACTTTTTATGGCAACTTCCATGTGCCCTGCATTTCCTTTCATTCTTCTTCCACTAATGTTTTAGATTCCCCCCCCCCCAAAAAAAAAAAAAAAACTTGCCACGTGGATATCCACTTATATCGATGTATGACATTTGCAATATGAAAACATTTTGTTCAGTTAGATCAAACATAATAATTAAATTTTAATTTTTTAATTTATTCTGTAATTGGTTTTCCGTGTTATAATAAAGTTATTACTATTATTAAGGTATAGGCTGCCATAAGACTAGGAAACATTTCACTCGACCCGTATATGTATGGGTCTGATCTCGGACATCACAAAATTAATAGAAGTTTTATGATGCTTCTCCATCAATATTATCAGTATTTGCTTGTTTCGCCTTCGCATTTAAATGCAGATGAAATGATTTTTTTCATTATGTATTTAGAAATTTCCTAACGATTGAGCAGGTGTCAATGTTGATGTAATTTATTAGTTCGAATCATGGTTTTAATACTGCCAAAATTAGGCGAGTTAAAGTCGAATCCTCAGTAAAATTATTTGAGTATTAAATAATTTAATGGAAGCGTATTATGTTTTACAATATCTGCGTTTGTAATTATTGAAATATGAAATTTACAAGTTAGCTATAAGTGTCGAAAAGTAACATTTTAATTTGACTGTGCATGATGCGTATTAAATTATAGTTCCTTTATATTCATAATATTTTATCCACATTACAACTAGTCCTAAACTTTAGCAATTTACTTCGTGAGTAAACAGGAACCCACGCCATATCAAAACTGTAAATAGATGATTTTAACGTCACAACTACGTCAAACTAGTTTTTCCGGAAAGTCGAAATTTCATTTCCAAAAATACTTCTTTTACAGAAACTACATTTTCTTTAATTAGAAAAGAAATCTATAGAATAGACAATTGCAAGGGCCGAGAAATCTAATTGTATTAATAATAAAAACTATGCGTGACCCCTATTGGTATAATTTTAACCTCTTTTAATCTGTTTTGCTGAGATATATTTATTGCGTTTCCCTGTATGTTTCTATCGAAAACTTTGAGTATAAAAACTCAATTAGATGTTTTTTTACTATTTTTGTGAGCTAGTGTAATGTCTGGTCTATTGGCTGTTATCGTATGATATCTGATCCTATATAATTTAACATTCGAATTCTTTCAAACTGTTTGTGATTTGTATTTGTAATGGGTGTCCCAAAATTAACGCAAGACTTGAATTTGTCGCCATTTGTGCAGTAAAGTGTTGGCAACCCTAAAAAAAAACAATTCAACAGACGACAGTTTAGGGTTAGTAAAAATGGAGCATTACACGATAGAACAACGTGTGTTCATTATTAAATAATATTTCAAAAATAATGAAAGCTTAGCGGCCGCAGTTCGAAAATTTCATACAAAATATGGTCGGAATAGTGTTTTACCTTCGTCAACTGTGAAGAGATTAATTGAAAAATTCAGGGAGACTGGATCCGTTGGAGACGCCAAACACACTCGTCGTCCAAAAGCAAGCCGTTCAAATGTCAATATCGAAGCAGTGCGTGAGAGTGTCGGTGAGAATCTAGCAACCTCAATTCGGCGCCGTGGGCAAGAATTGCAAATTTCAAGAAGCTCTCTACAGCGTATACTTACTAAAGATCTGTGTCTCTATGTTTACAAAATTCAATTAACATAACAGCTGAAACCTAATAACCATGCGCAGCGAAGAGAGTTCATTGAATGGATTATTGAACATCAACAAATGGATGCTGATTTTTCGAGCAAAATCATCCTAAGCGATGAAGCACATTTTCATCTTGATGACTTTGTTAATCGCCAAAATTGCCACTTTTGAGGTTCTGAGAACCCGCATGTGATTGTCGAAAAACAAATGCATCCACAACGTGTCACTGTTTGGTGTGGATTTTGGGCTGGAGGCATAATTGGACCATACTTTTTTGAAAATGAGGGTGGTCAAGCAGTAACTGTTACTGGTACTCGATATCGCGACATGATAACACAGTTCTTTTTTCTGCCGAAATTGCTGTGGCCAGTAAGTGGTTTCAACAAGACGGTGCCACATGCCATGCAGCCTATGAAACAATTCAATTACTGCATGAGACATTTCCAGGTCGTGTACTCTCTCATTTCGGTGATCAGAATTGGCCCCCTAGATCGTGTGATTTAACACCATTAGATTTCTTTTTATGGGGTTATTTGAAATCACAGGTCTATATCAACAAGCCCACAATCACCCGTGCATTAAAGGAGGAGATTCAACACTGCATCAACGAAATTCAGCCACACTTATGCATAATGGTCATGGAAAATTTCGACAAACAAGTGCGTATGTGCATGGAAAGCCGTGGAGGCCATTTGCCCGATGTGTTATTCCATAAATAACCCTATCCTATGTACTTTATGATTCAATAAGAAAATAACAATCAAAAGACTAAAAACTGTGCTTTCTATTTAATTCAAATCTTTCGTTAATTTTGGGACAGCCTTTACTATGAGTCGATTGTGTCTAATATTTTTGTACAAGAGTTTGTGTTTGCGCCTATGATATATTCAATTGTTTCCGATATTTTGTGACAGAGTAGAGTAGAGCAAAAACAATTTTTTGGTTAAGAGCAATTTAAATTTTTGCAAAATATTAGTCGACCTTATATTTAAAGAATTTTTATTGTGCTAACTATCCCTTTTTCTTAATATGAAAAGTGGTATGCAATGGTGTTAAAAATAAAAATTTACTTTTTCTAGACATAATATTTCCTATCCCTTCAAAAATATTTTAATGAAATGACTTTGTTGAAACGTTTACAACAATATAAGATGAAGTATATTACTAAGCATTTCTAAAAATAAATCTTTTTTGCCTTTAACACGAAACCACTTGTAGAACTGGTTTCAATTTTCGTATTTCCTTAATATTAAACGGAACTCCTTTCCAGATTTTATTACCAATTTCTCTATTGTATCACTTGGAACTTTTAATTTTTCGAACAAGTTCAATAAGCTTTCAATTTGTTCTTTGTCGTTAAATAATCCAATGATATTTTTATATTACACGGTAGTTACTTTCCTGTACTCTGGATCTTCTGTTTTCCTTAAAATAGTTAAAGTTATTTTTGTTTGAAAACTACTTACCATTATTCCACTGTAATTCCCTCTACACCCGAACACCAATTTAAAAATTGTACGTATTAAAGTATACTTTAGAGACCTTTTTCGTGTTCTTACTTTGCAAGTAAAATACAAATACATTTGTGCATATGTTGAAGTATCAAAACACATATTGACCCAGTGACGATAACTATAAAAATATTTAGAAAGGAAAAAATTCTCAGGCTGATGGATGTGTATAGCATACTGTTCACTAATTATGTACTAAGAAAAGATATAAATTTTACAATTATTCTCATATAACAACTATAGAAATAATAAATGTATAAATGAAAATCTAGTAAAGTGATCTTATGAACAAAATTAAGATGCCATGAAAGTGTACCTATGACTATTTGTATATTAAGAAATTACTTATAGAGGAAGAATTATTTGAAACAATAATCCGTGAATAAACCATCTCTTTTAAACAGTAGAAAACGTTATTTCGACTATATAGTATTGTATTCTATCTGCAAAGTGTACTAGGAAAGTTTTGCAATACAGCTTTGTTTACTTAATTTTTTCAAAGTAATTGCCTCTACACTCAATACACCTCTCCATCCTTTGAAACCATTCTTTAAACCTGTTCTGCCAAGTTTCACTAGGGAGTAAAGCACACTCGTTGTCCCAAGACCGCAGAAGGTCCTCATCACTGGAAAGCCGCTTCCCTTTTAACTTCATTTGCACACGCGGAAAGTGCAAAGTCGCAGGGAGCAAGATCTAGACTGTAGGGAGGGTGCTCGAGAAGTTTCAACTTGTCGGATATGGTCAAATATTCGGTGCAGGAACCAGGTGTCCATTCTTGACTTTGGTCGCAAGTTCTTCATAGATCCAATGACTTTAGGCAGGCGCTGTTCAATATACCACTTAGCTGTGACTGTCTTCTGTGTGTCCAAAACGACGCGTTCCACAATTCCGCTCGATTTGAAAAATACAGCTTCATTTTCTTCTTTACAGATCGGGATTTTCTGACAACTACGGGTGTATCCCCATCATCAAAATCCCAAACTTTGTTTTGAGCTTTGGTCGGCACATCGTAATAGTATAGCCAAGTCTCGCCACCTGTCACGATGTTGTTCACATACCGAGATTGTCCCTTATTAAACGTTTTTAGCATCTCCCGGCACCAGGTCACAAGTCGTGTCTTCTGCTCTTCAGTTAGTCAATGGCAGCACTCAGAGAGAACAAATTTCTTCACGTGCAAATGATCATACAGAATCGAACGAATTGATGGTACATTTAGGCCTGAAGTACCATCTATCTGTTGGTAGGTCACTCGCCTGTCCTCGCTAAGCATTTTCCTCACAGTAGCAACGTTTTCCTCCGTAACTGACGTGCGTGGCCTTCCAGGCCTCTCAGCATACTCCACATTTAAATTTCTCCTTTGGAATTCTCTATACCACCAGAATATCGTTGTGTGATGTGGATAAACATCACCTAGTGCAAGAGTCATTTCTTCGAAGCACTGGTCTATGTTTAAACCACGCACGAAATTATAACGCAAAACTGCTCTTATTTCATTTCGTGACCACGATGCCATCGCAAGCACTTTACACTCTCATTGCTAATGAATAACTGAGCCCATCGACATGGCGCGGCAGCTACTATGCACGTATGAACATGTACCATCATGCAGCGAAAAGCAGCTTCCTACGATTCATTGTTGCGTCATATTGCAAAACTTTCCTAGTACCCTTTGTATAGTAGAAAGTTGTATAACATTGTTCGATATGGTAACCTCCAGTTGGAATTGTATTTATTCCAGAAGTGCCGAAACGATTCTTTATCCAGCAAATGAAGTAACAAACTACAAGCAGGTACGGACCTGGTGCACAGGCGAATGTGACCACTCTAAGTCATCAGTTTCCCCGATATGGTTAAAAAATGCTTTTGACCAAATATTAAAAAAACATATGTGACAAAGAAGTTTTACATTTTATAACATAATGGATTTAAATTTTCCAATTTGTAGGCATTGTACTGCTATGGTTTTCTTTTGTTGTTCATGTTTGACTGATCCCTAAATGAAAAGATGATAATCGGAGCTAAATCAATCTTTTTTAGCAACTACATCTGTATTACACAACCATTATAGAAATTATTTATTTATTAAAATTTGAAAGATTTCTTTCTAATTAAACCCCAATGAAACATTATGAATAACAATCACTATCTGGCAAATTTGTCGATAATTGGATTTAAACCCAATCTTTGTAAATACCAGAACATTATTATTACCATCAGCTGTGTTTTTTTTGCATAAATGTGTATATTTAGCTCCAGGAACGAATCCTTTTTCATTTTCAGCATGAATTAATGCATATCGATGCCCGCGGTCTATTGGTGCTTTCACTCCACTGCTTAATCCCTCAATAAATGCTTGTTACACCAAAAAATAAATTTCTTTTGTACTATGTACTTACGATTTCTGGAACTAATACGGCGTAATATAGGATTTGAAAAAGTTGATTTATTTAATAATAGGAAGAAAAGGTGGTAAACTACGAAATATAAAAACAATACGTTTATGTAAACGACGAAAAAGAGATACACTGATATTGATCGTCAATCCCTGCTCTGAAACAAGTTTAAAGAGGAATGTAACTAAAAATTTTGTAGTACCATCTAAGTGTTCAAGGATGTAATTCTAGTAAACATATTAAGATGGTTTAAGCGAGCAAATAAACTTACATTTAAATAGCACGATGAAATTGGTAATACATGTACCAAACGATAATAGTCCTAGATTAAATGTTTGAGAGATATTGGATTGTGGAGTATATTGTTTGGACTTATAGACGTTGCGTAAATGTAATTAGTAAAGCGGAGATATTTAGGCACCGTACATGAGCGGCGAAGGTGACACGTAAACACACAAAAACACAAATATACAAAACGTCATCCGGCATCTTAGAAGGAGTTTGTCTTACATGCATGTATCAATGATTTTTCTCAGGTTTAACTTTTTCCTTTCTTTTTAGTAAGTTTATGTTTACTGGGCATCTAATTACACTGCGTTCCCTTATTTTTTAAATGGCCTATTTAACGGCCCCAATAAGGGCTTCCGAACTTTGACAGTTGACAGCGGCCATATTGTTGAAGTTACATCTGTCGAATTGGCTGTCATTTATTCAGAGTCTTTTGCCAAATCATCATGGATAAAATTGTTTTATCGAAATAGGTGTTCTGTTCGGGAAACGTACGGTGCGCTTCGTCCATTTTACGGTCACCATAATCGTCCTACCGAGAGGACTATTCGCAGTGTGGTGGATAAATTTGAATCCACCGGTTCAGTAAACAATGAACCAACACCCGAAAGAAGACGAAACGCAAGATCTGCCCAAAATATCGCCGCTGTCCGTGAGAGTGTGCAGGAGAATCGGAGGCAGTCGATTTTGCGTCGCTCACAAGAACTTGGCCTTTTGCAGATCACAACTTGGCGAATTTTGCGTCGTGACTTGGGCCTGCACCCGTACAAAATTCAACTGACCCAGAAGTTGAAAGTAAACGACCATAGACAACGACGTGTGTTCGCTGAATGGACCCATTTCTGGATGAATGGGTACGTCAGCAAACAAAATCGTCGAATTTGGGTCGATACCAATCCATATGAGATCCAAGAGCGACCAATGCATCCCGAAAAAGTCGCTCTTTGGTGTGGATTTTGGGCTGGCGGCGTTATCGGTCCATATTTCTTTGAGAACGACGTTGGCCAGGCCATCACCGTCAACGTCGAGCGCTATAGGTTGATGATTATCAACTTCTTTTGGCCTGAATTGGATGATACGGACACCAACGATATGTGGTTTCAACAGGACGGCGCTATGTGCCACACTGCTCATGCCACATTAAACATTCTGCAGGAGCGATTTGAGGGCATGGTCATCTCACATGGAGGTGATGTGAACTGGCCACCGAGATCGTGCGATTTGACCCCGTTAGACTTTTTCTTGTGGCGTTTTGTTAAGTCGCAAGTCTATGCGAATAGGCCACAAACCAGAGCGGCCCTCAAAGCCAACATAGCCCATGCCATCGGTCAAATTCAGCCTGATTTATGCGCCAGAGTCATGGAAAATTGGACATTCCGGATGCGCGCCACCCAGCAAAGCCGCGGCGGACATTTGCACGATGTTATATTTCATACATAATGACATCAATAGGCCTTTCAAACGAATTAAAAAATTTCGATGACACACACTTTGTTTTATTTAAATCTAAAGTTAGGAAGCGCGTAATGAAAGACCCGTTATAAGGTCTTATAGGATTTTTAAATCAACCAATAGAAATATAGCACAAAGCTATTAAGATGTATTTTCTTCTTATTCGTGAAAAACATTAATAAATTAAATTAATTATAAATTTTTAAATTACATCCATATTTTAATATATTAACTTTTACTTGTAAAAAATATTTAAACTTTATATAAGATTATGTTATGTTCAAAATTCAAGTTATATACAGTCTGTTCTTAAATTCAATGACTAAAAATTTTAGTATTCATTAAATGTTTGTTAATGAATTAATTCTCCTTTTAATATGCCTTGTTATTGTTATAATAATATAATATATATATACATCTATATAATATTATGCACATAAGTATATTATATATATACATATATGAACTTATGTCTATATATATATATATAAACACGTATATTCAGTGGCTTTATAAGCATCAGAGTTCCATTATAAAAGTATCTGAAACCTTCTTAAATAATAAAAGAAGCTTTAGCAAATAAAATATTATATTGATGTTTCGGCTTTGTTTTGGTATAACATTTTCTTATCGGATTTTGTTAAAACATTTGAAGGTAGGGTCTTATTGTAATAGAACCGTCTCTGGAGTCACGTTTAATATTTAAAAAATATCAAGGGAAGTTAAGGAAACATCATACTATTACACATAATGTTCCCTTAGTTTCCCTTAATATTCTCTTATGTTCTTGCAGTGTATTAATCACTTCTCATTAAAAATTTATGCTTATCTAATTATTTATATGTGTAGTTAGTTACTGACGTTCATACTTATAATCGCTTCAGTGACTAAATGTACTCCACCAACAGATTACAACCGCTTACTTGTATATGATTAAAATTTTATAGGATATATGAGTCAAGTTAACGATTACCCCTAATCTACAATGACCCCAATTAACATGTAATTGTTTTACATCCCATTTCAACATTATGATATCTTTACGCATATGTACGGATGTATATTGGTCTATAAAATTTTATGTTAAAAATAAATATAAAAATATATATGCATATGTTTATAAAAAAATCAATTTGTGGGAAGTAATTTGAATTTCTGCATTTATTCATTTTGTAGAATTATAAAGTTTTCAGTATTTAATTGATGTTCAATTTTATTATGAAAGTTTATATTAGAAACGTTATTAAAAAGTTTTGAGGTACATAACAATATAATTTACGCTACCACACAGTAAAACTTTACAAAACTAAAACTATATAACAAGAGTTACGATACATTTAAACTCGAACAATTTAAAATACGTTACGAGATATTATTATTAATTAAAATATTTAAGACAGCATTCAAATAAATTCTTCCGTGGCTACGTATTAAATATATATACAGTACTGTGCAAAAGAAAGAAGCACCTTCTTGAATTTTACAAGAAACTATTATAAAAGCATAAATAATAATCTTACACAAGTTGAAATTTTTTTTAATGTTTAAAAACTAACACATATCGATACTTAAACATAAGCAACTTAAACTTTTAATATTTGGTATGACCACCTTCAATTTTTATGGTATCCTGCATTCCTCTTAGTAGGCTTTCCATTAATGATTTAATGAAATTTTCAAGAATATTGTATTACTCTGCCTGTAGTATATTCCACAATTCTTTTTTGTTTTTTGGCCCCCTTTCGCACTTTTTTCTGTCAAGACAATCCCACACATGCTCAATAATATTTAAGTCAGGACTTTAAAGTGGTTATATCATAGTCTGGAATACCCCATTTGCTTCCTGCTGTGTTAAATAAGTTTTCGCATGTTTTGAGGTATGCTTGGGATCATTATCTCGCTGTAGAATAAAATTATTACCAATAAGTTAGTGCCCTGGTGGTATGGCGTGTTCCGTATTTTTCACCAGTTAATTTATCGTCTATTTTTACAATTTCACCCACACCTGCTGCCGAAATACAACCCCAAACCTCTAACATACTGACGTCTGTTCGTTCCAAATAATTGATATTTAGATTTGTCAGTCCATAGTACTTGTCGCCACTCATTATATCCCCAAGTTTCGTGGCCTCTGGCATATTTTAATCGTTTTCCTCTATTACCTCGTCGCAGTAAGGGTTTTGTCGCGGGCACGCATCCTCTTAAGCCTGATCTGAGCAAGTATCGCCTTACTGTTGAAGCATATACCGAAGTACCAGATGTTTGCACGAGATCTTGAGCTAGTTCTGCGTTAACTTTCTTACGATTTTTAAGGAACTTACTTTTAAAAGCTGTACATCAGCTTTACTGAGCTTTTCTGGACGTCGACTCTTCGGTCTATCACTTACGCTGCCGGTCATTCTTTTTTGTTATTTGTTGCACGGCATACCGGTAACACATTTCACTATCTTTGATATTTTCACTTGACTATAACCCTTTCGGCGTAAAACAATAATTTTATTTCTGTCTAGTAATGCTATTCTAGGCATTTTCTATCTACTATAACGATTTACAGCTCACAATTTTTTCTTAAATTGAAAATTTCACTCGTAGGCGCGTTTTCAAGAATCTAAATAAATTCTATTATGGAACCGCCCTGTATCGTTTCTACCACTGAATTAAAAACAAAATCTTATAGATAAATAACTCTCTCTTGAAATTGTATTGCCGAGCATTGTGGTTCAATAAAATGTATTATTTTAATTCTCTTATTAGGCGGTCGAATTTACCCCTACGCGGAAGTATGATGTTATAAACTTTGAAATTTCCAGTGATTATATTTCTACTAATAAGTGAATCGTTTTTGGGAAGATATATTAAGAATTATAAATTAAATTAACCCAATAATTATTATTAAATTTTGAAAAATATTGTTAGGTGCTTCTTTCTTTTGCACAGTACTGTATAACCGATGATTCTTTAGATATAACGTTTCTATTCTGTGCAACAATTCTGTGCGACCATAATAATAATAATAATAATCATTTATTTTAGCAATACAGACGATGTAGTCGCCACAAATAACTACAGAAAACACATAGTTAAAGAACCTTTCGAAAACGACAATTGCTGACAATGTCATCAATTTAAAGAAATTACAGGGCATATAACAGGTGGGTGTAAACTACTTGCTGGTAAGAATTATACAGATACACAATATTACAGCAAAAATTGTACACCAAGAACCTGCACACGAACATCAACTCGTAAAAACTAACTAGAAAGTATCATTGAAAATAATGATTGCAGACTATACTGGAACAGGATAATACATACAAACAAATTACTAGTAATAAGCCGGCTGTTACACTTATTGATAATAAATAAAAGAAAACTTACATAACAGTAACTTGCGATACCAAATGATACAAACATTATAGACCACGAGAAAATAGTAAAATATACACCACTTGCAATCAAACTAAAAGAGCCTTAGAACTAAAAAGTAGTAACAAAGTAAACATACGAAAGCAGTTATTATATATAAAGCAACAGCCATAGTCCAAAAATTTATCGATTAACAATAGATATAATCTGGCTAATATTCATCATTTGATCCACACAATCGCAGCTGTGATAACAACCTTTAAATAAGCATAAAAACATCATAAAGCTTGTGGTAAGTACTATTTTGTGATAGGTGATAAAACCGTACAATATCGGCCGTGTACAGTCCGAACTGAAACCCATAGATATGTGGATGAAAAATTTTCCGGCGTTAGGTTGGAAGAGTGCCAGAAATTTACGTCATAACAATAATAATCTTTATTTCATTCAATAGAATTCAGTCACAGAGCAAATTAAAAAAATTACAGTGCACCAATGTTACGAAAATGGAGCAGATAAAGCAAATCAATTTTATTCTCTAATGAATATCAATTATTAAAATCGAAATAATTTTATATTTAATTTTGACATCATATAATTGATGCGTTAGGATAACCAACAAAATTGAACTAACTAACAAAAACTACTAAGAAAAGCGATGTTAATCATAATGGTCGATGTGTACTGATTTTAATCACTTAATGTTGATACATAACCCCTTTCCACATTAATTTTCGTATTTTATAAACGTATTTCGACAACTAAAAGTTGTCATCATCAGCAGATAATTAAACAGCGTCACACCTGGAAAGCCAAAACGCATACTCTTCAGTGTGCGTTTTGGCTTTCGACAGTACAGATCGTGTACGGAATTTGTTTCGTGCGGATTTTTGACGTAATTTCCAGGTGCGACACTATTTAATTATCTGCTGATTATGATTAGTCGTCGAAATCATATACAGAATACGAAAATTAATGTGGAAAGATGTTGTATATCAACCTTAGTGATTAAGTTAATCAACCACAGGCTCCATCAAAATTACCTGTACTGATTTTATTGTGAAAAATTTTCAAGTAACTCTAGATTTTCTCTAATCAGTGTGAGATATTTCATAAATTTTATTTTTTAAACCTTAAATTAAAACAATATGTTTTTTTGACGAAAAACAAAGTACCTTTTCTAAATGACAACATAAATCAAATGGTAAAACACATCGTTTACCAAAAGATTTGACACACGTCATCGATTTTTTATCTGTATGAAGCAAATCAATATTTCTTGGTCAAGCTAAATTCAGTATAAACAATGCATATAGAATACGTGCACGCTAAATTTGACAATTGGATTTGGACAGCGCAATATATAACGCTCTATCCTTGTCCACCATACGAACAGATTGATTTCTTGTAACTCTTCGTCTAGTAAACAAGTGGAAATTCTTTTGTCTCTTTCCGATATCAAACTTTAAATAAAATAGTTGCATTAATACAGTGCTTAACGTATATTGTTTGATATATATACGAGGATAGTTTGACAAGTAATGAGAATGACACATAAGTGGCGCTCTAATTGGTAAAACAAATGCACTGTAATTTAGGTTGCCTATTTATATATTTACATTCCGATATTTAGATAAATCGGTTGATTAATTTATTTTTGACAGCTGATTGAAAAAGAAGCAACACCTCGTTTTGTTAAAATGGAGAAAGCAGAGTATCGTGCGGTGATTAAATACTTCGTAATTAAGGGTATGAAAGCTACCGAAATAAAAGACGAGTTACGAGAAACATTAGGTGAATCTGCTCCATCATCTGCCACAATAAGTAGATGGGTAAATGAATTTAAACGTGGTAGAACAAGCTGTGTTGATGAAGCGCACTCTGGAGCACCCAAAATCGTGACTTCTAAGGAAATGATTATAAAAATCCATAATATTATTACGCAAGATCGACGACTCAAAGTGAGAGAGATAGCAGACATGATAAACATTTCAACAGAACGCGTACACCACATTTTAACGAAAGAATTGGGCTTTTCCAAGCTTTCGGCAAGATGAGTGCCGCGATTGCTTACGACTGATCAAAAGTTCACTCGTTTGCGCATTTCCAATGAGTGTTTGGACCTTTATAAGCGGAATCCGGTTGATTTTTGTAGGCGATTTGTTACTCGCGATGAAACTTGGATACACTACAGTACACCCGAAACTAAACAACAGTCGAAACAATGGTTAGAACGTCGCTCTGCACCCCCAAAGAAAGCGAAAACCACTTTATCGGCAAACAAGGTGATGGCATCAATTTTTTGGGATTCAAAGGACATTTTGCTCATTGATTACCTTCAGAAAGGTGCCACAATAAGCCCACAATAATGCAGAACTTCTACAAAAATTAAATGTTGAGATTCGTGCTAAACGGCCAGGAATGGCAAAAAAGATTCTGTTTCACCAAGACAACGCTCCCTCCCATACCAGCACAGTTGCGATGTCCAAAATCCACAAGTTGCATTTCCAATTAGTACCACATGCGCCTTATTCGCCGGATCTAGCCCCTTCCGACTTACATCTTTTACCAAATTGAAAACGGCACTAGGTAGAAAGAAATTTTCGTCTAACGACGAGCTTATCATCTTCGTAAATGAGTATTTTGCAAGCCTTCCGGAATCGCATTTTAGAGATGACATAAGGGTATAAGGGAAAAATAAAAATTACTTTGTATTTAAAAAATTCATTTTTCTTTTCCATTCTCACTAGTTGTCAAACTACCCTCGTATATATGTTTAATGATTTATTAAATGAAGTATGCAGTACGTAGTTTAGCCGTAAAAATTTTAACACATAAGATTTTCTAATGAATTTGGTCATTTGAGATCAATAAGATGGAATATCTAATGGTATGTGTAGGAGGTACTTAGATATCATATCTAGCTGTTCATATAAAACTGCAATATCGAAATGGGTGACGTTGCATAATCGAGAGATTTGCAGTCATATCATGAGTAAAATTTTCAATAATTCCAAATTATCAAAAAGGACAATATACAACATTAACATTCGTTTTTCGAAGAAAATTCGACATTAACGAGAAACTATTGAAGTAATAGTATGATTACAAAAAATATAAATGCTATTACATGGTAGGAACTATAACAAAGCGTTTAGAGATTAAATTAAATCGTGTTTATTGGAGTACGTTCTCTAACTTTATTCTTCTTATTAGACCTAGCAGCTTCGAGAGCGGAGTTCCAGTTCAGGATATTCATCTCTCATTTGTAGAAACTGCGTTCTTCTCAAACACGGATCGCGGTTTCCTTTTCTAGTTGATAATCTATATGTAGTTTCTTCCGTCAAGTTCATATTATTCATGTTCGTTGAACATACAATGTCTTGTTAGTAGACGCATTATCATCCTAACAGATTTTCTACCCTACTCAGTAATTTGGGCAACAGTTCTCTAAGCAACTGTTTTTATTGTCTTTGACCCGAGGACTCCTTCCACCTTTCCCGAATTCTATTTTTACCACACATTTCCATAGCTGTTTCGATGTTTTATGAAAGTTATGGATGAAGTTGGTCGAAACAGTAGGTACTGGATAGGGAGGAATAGGAAAACGATCTATTCGTATACTCAGATGACTTTAAAACAGAATAAGGTGCCAGAATTTACGTCTGAGTGAGGATAGTATTGTATTTTAAGCGAAAATAGTTGCTTTTAATGAATGTACTGAAGAAATTAATAGAATGGGACAATTCTCATGGTGACCATTTCATTTGATAGCTAAACAATGCTAGAGGCACTGAATTTGCTGCAAGTGAACTCCGAACTTGTATGGAATTGTGTACGCGCCCCAAATAAGCTCAGTAGCCGCAAAAAGGTGACAAAAAGCAAGATTCAGGACACGAAGCCTGTAGGTCTAATGAAGAAGCCTACGAAGTAATTTATTTACCAATTTAGTAATGAACAAACCATTTACTCACAGAATATATAAAGCAATGTTTGAACAACGAAAATTTTGAATGAAACAATGAAAATTTTGAAAAATTTGAATTCTGCTCGATTTTCTTCACGGATAAATTTTATTTGAACAGTTTGGTTCAAAAAAATTGCAATGGGTTAGTGGAGATCAAAGAATAAATGTCGTGGTCCGTGTATACAACCGACGATTAAATTAAAATAATATTGGGTAAAAATATAGAAAACTTTGGTATGGTGGAAGAGCTGACGAACATACATGTATGTATGTAATTACCGAACAATTTAATGTTGATAATTATATTCCCATGACCACACAGAAAAACGTTGTCACAAGCAAGGAGTCGGATGATACGGATTGAAGATCATAAGCAACTAAAAAAAAATGTGTAATATCATACCCTAAAAGCCTGTCAGAAAAGATGTCGTCATGATCTTTTCGACATGCCGACATGCAACGACTATAAGGTTAAAACAGCTATATGCTACGAACAAATCGATTCTATCGAAAACAAAGCCTGACAACGAAAATCAAAAAACGAAAAATGATTTTTATAGAATACCATGTGGATGTTAACGACTATATATAAGAGAAACAAGTACACTCTTTAAGGTTATAATAAATGTGCACTAAAAAATGATTCTACAAGGGGGAACAGATAAATCGCATCTGGCTTAACATGCTTGGGAAGAAGGATGTAAAACTGCATGGAACGAAGCTATAATCCTGACAAAAGGAGAACATTGCATTAGAAGAAAGCCAATAGAAATAGCATAATACATGGTCAACAAAAACAAACGCCACAAGCCTAATTCCTATATCCTAATTCACTCGATCTTTTTAATATTCCAAGGTGATCACAAATAAAGGAACTGGATGTTCTATTCGATCAGCGCCTGCTGTTTACTGACCACATTCGTCTTCATTTTTTAAGAAATATGTACCGATGAATCCACTTGCTCATAAAGCACACCAAACCATGGTTTTGTCTGGATGTAATGGCAGCTCTTGAACCTCTTTGGGTTTCTCTGCACTTCAAATTCGGCAATTGTGCTTATTAACGTAGCCATTAAGCCAGAAATGGGCCCCATTGAACAAAATTTTGGTCAGTAGATCTTCGTAAAGTTTTTCAGGAACTCAGAGACTGAAAGGTGACGAATCGAAAGGCCGGCGGCTTTCAATTCTTGAATGAGTTGAATTTTGTATGCTTTAATATCAAAATCCTTACCTAAAATAGGCCAAGTTGTGGCATACGACATGCTAAGCTGTTGAGGTCTATGTCGAATCAATTCTTCATGGTCATCGCGTGCACTCTCAGTTGCCTTCGCTATATTTTCTTCACTACGTGTTGGATGTTGTCTATTTGGTTACGTAATATCCAATAATGAAAATTGCATTTCAAATTTTTCGATGGTATAGCAAATTGTGCGTGCAATGGGCCAATTACGTAGTCCACAAGTTGCTCTAAGCGCACGATACGGATTTCTCGTGGAACGCTGATTTTCGTAATACAGCTGAGTAATTTGTAGACGCTGTGGCGGTGTGAGTCTTTCTATAATAAAATGTCACACAATACTTAACTAAAATAGCATGAAAGTTTGACACGACTCACGCTTTATCTGTCTATTGACAAAAGTACATCATAATGAATCACCTATTGCTTTATTATTGCATTGTCCTCTTAATAGAGTAATCTGTTATGTCGCGAAAAATGCAACGAAGATGGAATTGAATTAAGCACGCGTATTAGAACTATTATAATCTGGGCGTCAAATAACACAGCAAAATATTCAACAAAATCTTGTTAATGATTTAATTGGTACTTGTGAATGAGTTATGGAAACTCATAGAAGTGTTATTAAATATTAGAGTTTTTATTTATTTATTGTTTTACATCCAAATATTTATGTTAAAGTACTGTAAAGTAAATTCAAATACACAAATTAAATTCTTTTTTGCACACGTTTCTGTGTAATTACGATAATACAATTCAACACATTATCGTGGGTTCTTTTTTCGAGTTTTGTCAATTAACGTAATTCCATTACACTTAAAAGTGACGAGAGACAATTCGGAAAATAAACAAAGTATTTTTTTCGCATTCGAAATCGGAGTTGGTGTTGTTATGTTTTGTAAATTATCTACCCCAGGAAACTGGAAGGTAAGGCGTTTTTCGCCGTGGGGGCCTATTGGAACGACTTCGATGAGAGGTGGAAAAAGACCATCGGGAAAAGAAAATTTCCGCGACTGTTCAAACAAAAGGGGAACTCGTCACCTTAATTCTTGCTTTTTAAATTATTGGAAGACGTCATAGGCTTTAATAGTCATAACAAAATTTAAACATCAGTTTAAATACATAATTAGATAAACATTTTCGAAATTGTATATGCTGCAGACATAAAATAAGTGTTACTATTATTAATATATAAAGATCATCCTTAGACGTCATTGATAGGATACACTAGATACTTAATCCTTGTCTTTAATTCGACAAAAAGTTTGAGTGGAAAGTATACATTCAATACGAGTAAATAGAGACGAAACTAAGATTCTTAATAGGATACACTAACCAGTATAGATTTGATTAGGTAACATCCATAACTCGCAAGAAAGTATTTGCAAAAATTCGCTAATTCCTTTGACTGTCAACTGATCTTATTGGTAAATTGATTGAAATTGACATTCGATGCTTGGTTTTTCTTATACTCGCTAATTTTCGAAATATTCTATTTGTGGTCAAACGGGTTCGTAACTTTGATCAGCTTATTAAATCACTCAGTACATTACTGTTGGTTTACACTTATCTAACGATTTAATCCCTAAATGATACATTACCATCAATTTACTACAATTATTCCAAAACTAAACTAAGATAATAATCTTTGACAGAATCTTTTTGGCGTTCATTTTTTTCCCATTTCTCGTACTCAACTTTATTCATTATAAAAGAGCGACTGAGAATAGCTTCAATATTTTTTATTATGTTAATAATGATTTTGTTTATGTTCCAAGGGATGAAGAGTAATTATGATAAACACATATGTAACGGGTGGGCCATTTGAAAGTTTAAATTTAAAAATGCAATGAAACAAAAACGGTTTGAAATTTTGCCAAATTTATTTTTTTGTTGTGAAGTATTGGGTTGGCAACTAAGTACTTTCGGTTTTGACTGATAGAGAGCGTTGCTTTATTTTTTGTACAACGTATGTTAGTGCTGTACTTTACCGTTTGTCGCGTGATACTAGTCACATTGACTATTAGTTGTGGGTTAATTTTAAATGGAGTGCAGAAACGAACATTTTCGACATATTTTACTATTTTATTTCCGTAAAGGAAAGAAAGCTGCTGCGGCTCACAAAAAGATATGTGAAGTTTATGGTGCTAATTGCTTAACAGAGCGCACGTGTCAGAATTGGTATAAAAAATTCCGTTCTGGAGATTTTTCCTTCAAAGATGAGCAACGTTCTGGTCGGCCTACTGAAGTTGATGATGACCAAATCAAAGTCATAATTGAAGAGGATCGTCATATAACTGTTCGAGAGGTTGCGGAGAGGCTACATGTATCGCACACAACAATTGAAAAACATTTAAAATGTCTTGGGCTAGTTAAGAAGCTTGATATTTGGGTACCTCACGAATTGAAAGAAATTCATTTAACACAAAGAATCAACTTTTGCGATATGCACCTTAGACGAAATGAAACCGACCCTTTCTTAAAAAGA
Source organism: Dermolepida albohirtum (assembly GCA_031893035.1). NCBI lineage: Eukaryota > Metazoa > Arthropoda > Insecta > Coleoptera > Scarabaeidae > Dermolepida > Dermolepida albohirtum. The sequence continues at coordinate 76,871 of JAVIWB010001741.1, forward strand.
ATCATCACTGGTGATGAAAAATGGTCCTGTACAGTAACATAGTTCGAAAACGATCATGGAGCAAACACGATAAACCAGCTCAAACCACATCGAAAGCTGAATTGCATCCAAAAAAGATCATGCTGTCAGTTTGGTGGGATTACAAAGGGGTTGTGTTTTTTGAGCTGCTTCCAAGGAACCAAACGATCAATTCTGATGTTTACTGTCAACAATTAATAAAACTGGATGAAGCAATCAAAGAAAGACGGCCAGAATTGTCAAATCGGAAAGGTGTAGTTTTCCACCAAGATAACGCAAGGCCTCACACATCTTTGGCAACTCGTGGGAAACTATTGGAGCTTGGCTGGGAAGTGATGCCACATCCACCATACAGCCCTGATCTAGCACCATCTGATTACCATTTATTTCGAAGTTTGCAGAATTCTTTGAATGGTAAAACTTTCACAAATGACGATGATCTTCACTCGCACCTGGTTCAGTTTTTTGCTGATAAGGACCAGAAATTTTATGAGCGCGGAATCATGCACCTGAAAGAAAGATGGCAAAAGGTCATTGAGCAAAATGGAAAATATATAATTGATTAAAAACTATTCTTTGTTTAAAAAAAAAGTGTTTAATTTTATACTACAAAACCGAAAGTACTTAGTTGCCAACCCAATACATTGTTCCGGTTAGAGATGGAATATTATTTCATTCATATGGCTGCCGCGGCTGGCCTCACAATACTCCACTCGATCGGACTAATTTTCGAGCACTTTTTCGAGTGTATGGAGTCGTATCTCGGCAATGACATCACGAATGTTGGCCTTCAAATGTTCAATGGTCTCTGGTTTGTCGGCATAACACTTGTCTTTAATGGCGCCCCACAGAAAATAGTCCAACGGTGTCAAATCGCAGCTTCTTGGCGGTCAATTGACATCACCATATTGGCTAATTAAACGGCCATCAAACGTTTGACGCAATAAATCGATTGTGGCATGAGATGTGTGACAAGTTGCACAATCCTGTTGAAACCAAACATCGTTCACATCAATACCATGAAGAGCGGGCACAAAGAAAACGGTTATCCTAGTGCAACAGGTGTCTCCATTGAACGTAATGGTTGCGCCATCCTCATTTTCAAAGAAATATGGGCCAATGATGCCTCCGCACCAAACAGTCACTCGTAATTGATGCATTGGCTTCTGTAAGACCACGTGTGGGTTTTCTGAGCCCCAAATACGGCAATTTTACTTGTTAACGTACCCACCAAGATGAAAATGAGCTTCATCCGAAAAGATGACTTTTTTGGCAAAATCGGCATCATCGTGCCGTTTCTCGTTGGCCCATCTAGCGACGCGGAAACGAAGCGGATGGTCATGCGGCTTCAACTCTTGAACCAATTGAACTTTGTAATGCGTCATAGAACGATGACGAGTTGATGTTGATGGATTCTCACGCACACTCTCAGCCACAGCTTCGATATTTTCGGGTGTACGCACTGTACGAGCACTCTCACGTCTTGGCGCATCAACAATGAAACCAGTTTCACGAACTTTAGCAATAAACTTGCGTATACCGGGCACTGTTGTTCCTTCTCTGCGACCAAATTTTGTTCGACATTTTCGTGCAATTTCCGACCAATTGCCTTTGTTTTGGAAATAAATTTCCAATAAATCCCAACGTTGCTCAAGCGTAATTCGATTCGTTTCGTTCAGTGGAGATAATATACTGAATTTTGTGACAGAATAGATTGACATAAGTATTGCCAGATTCGAAATAACCGGTGGTTCAAATTTAAACCGATAGATGGCCTACCCGTTATTTGTATATGCTAAATAGATAAGTTAACGCGTCATTTTTGTTTGATGTATTTTTATTTACGTTGTGGAAGATCGAAATAAATGTCTTAGCAACGCGTTTTTGATTTTAGAAATTTTGTTACAAATTACGTAGTTCTTTAAAACGTTGAACACCACGCTAATTTTACATGATTTGTCCATGGTGCCAACATGAATTTGTTATCATGCGTTACATATCATGTTGTAAAACGCATTTATCATACTGAAGGTCACCTGTGAGCCCCGCGGCGCTGAAATGCATTTCTGTCTTCGTATGATTTGTTTGTTTCGCAATAGTCGGTCCGTTATCTCATCCTCATTTTATTCGTTCACCTTTCTCGGGTGGGTCATTTATCTACGTCGTTGGTTATTTAACTGTTCATTTGATTTTCTAGAATATGTTATGAAAAAGTTCGAAAACCTAGGTAGGACAAAAGCAAAAAACTGCACTAAAGAAGTTGTGACATATTGTGGAAACTGTACTGGTTCACTTTTCCTTTGTTTAGAGTGCTTTAATGCGACACATTGCAATATGTGCGTATAAAATTTAAGCACACCTGTCAGATACATGTATAAATAAAACTCCTTTTATTTTTATGTTGCATATTACATTAATTTAATCACGTTTTGCTAACGAAGATAAAATTGAAAAATCTAAAAGCACTAAAATTTAGTCAAATTATGTGTTTCTAGTAATCTTAGCTTCGCCGGTCACCGGTGACCTCCACGATGCTACAAGCAAAGTTAATGCCGGTCATTGGTGAGCTGGGTGTTATTCAACATCTATTGCGATCGCTAGTGAATCGGGACCTACACTTTGGAGAACCACTACTCTACTCTATTCGACTTCTGATGCCCTGTTTCATATTTCTATAACTCTTCTGATCTGAAAGTGATAAAATCTCTACATTGTACTAATCCATGTAGAAATCCTATCCATTCAATTTTATACCTGCCATTATCTTTACTTATTTTATGTCAATTCTCTCGGTCTTAACACTCTGACTAGAACGCATTCTCGAGCAGTGTAAGATGAATATCTTAAAGTGAAAATCTACATAGAAATACATGTCTGTAAGTTGCTAGGACTTATGGAAAGAACTGTGTTAGAAAAATGTACTCCAACGAGATATGAGGACTACAATAGATCCGGCGAAATTGCAGTGGAATAGACTCTCTGGTAACCTCAAGTAATTTATCTCATGTCTTGACTTCCTTCCCTCAAGATCTTCTCTCTCGTCTTTTAATCTCTTATAGTCTATATATTTTCTTTATTTGTCCTAAATCTATTATGGTATATTAATAATTATATAAATATATAATTAAGCACTGGGATGGGAAATTAATAAAAATTAGTATTTCCTGCTATACCATCGTCGATTGTAATTACAGAAATTATTGAAAAAATCTGCGTTTGAGCAAGATTCGAACCTTTATCTACTATGTGCCAGAAGGTTGCCATACCAATTAAACAACCAAATAATACAGTTTTGAGTCTTTTCTCTCTCTCTCCCTTTTATATTATGGTATACTTTAGTAACTATTAAAGTAAGAAAAGGTACAACTTCGAGACATGCAAAAATACATTTAAACGCAGTTATGTATGAGGGCGATTTGACGGAAGGTGAGATTCAAAATGTAACAAACGAGTTAGGACCAATCTGATATGTAGACTTCCGCGGTCGTATTCCATACTATCGTCTTCTGGGCTTCCGGGCTGGAACCGCGTCACTGGTATAACTAAGTTTCAGTGCAACAAATAGTAACAGTAGTTGAGCCCTGAAGATGTCCCATACGAGTGGGTGCCCTGAAGATGTCCCATACGAGTGGGTACGAAACGTCAGCAGTTATACCAGTGACGCGGTTCCCAGCCCGAAAGCCCAGAGGAAGATAGTATGAGTTAGGACTCTTTATTAAATTGCCGCAACTAACGCACTTGAATCAACGAAGCCATAGTATTATTTTTTATGCTATTTTCGTAATGATCTCCGCCAAGATCCACAAAATACTGCTCGGTTAATGCAATTACTTCAAAAAAAAAGTTTGGAGTTTGGAGAATAAGTGGAAATCGCTCGAGGTAAGATCTGAATTAGGACGGGATACAACCTGAAGTCTCAATTGATCCAATTTTCCGCGAACAACTAGAGTTGTGTGAGAAGGAGCGTTTACGTGGTGAAATAGAAATTTCTTATGGGTCATTCCAGGACGGTTTGTAGTCTATGAAAATTTTATCCTTCAAATTCAAAGAAATCGCTACTTTTTCCTTAGGTTCCGAAAGCTTCCTTTAAAGGAGAAGCTACTATGATGTGTTCACTTTATAGATTACCGTTGGGATTCAGGAAAGTAGTGACTAATTCAATTCTTGTTAAATGACTTCGAACTATCGCTTGATATTCGCATTCTTTCTCGTTTTTTTATTACAATTCAAGATTCGCAGCACCTATTATTGACATTGTGAACATATCTAATGCTGCGTATAAAATATAATATACGCGTTCAATCATCATGTTCACAATGTTATCTCCATGATGTCGATTCCTTGGTAATTCAAAACAATATCATTAATTTTATTGATCGTTTCCGGAATTCTTAGTTTTAGATATCCTTGTTTGCACGTCATCTTCAATGGCTATACCATCCCTTTTAAATTGTGCAACCCAGTGACAAATTATGGCTTTCCAATAAGCATTGATTTTTATTAACTTAATATTCCACGTGTAGCAGATAACTTATATTTTGTACATCACCTAACTGCACACATGTATTTGTTACATTCATGTCATGCTAAATTGCATATATTATCTACTAAAATTTATAAATGAATATATTGCCCGTGCTATTTACGTAGCCGTCACGGTATACAGGGGTAAAGTACGAAGGTACGTTGAACACACATCCCTACATAAATTACATATTATATTTAAACAACTGTTTCAAAATTGCATGAACACTAAACAACAATAATTGCGCTTATAGCGTTGTACTGCCTTTTCCTTGTTTATAATTAAATACCTTCATTTTGGAGGGAACAGTTAACCAGTGAAACCATTAATACACGTGCGTCGCACAATACACCCTACAGGATAGTATATATAGATATGTATTTATGTGTATATGTGTGTTTACGTGTACGTATGTACATAACTTGTATAATACGCATATCTTATTGTATTTTATATCATTTCAAAACATTTTCTTTAAAAAACAAAGTAAATGTTTATCATTTATGAAATTACATTTGATTTAATAAACACAGTACTGATAAATTCACAAGCTGAATGTAGAATAAAAGCAAGTAAACAAAAAACATAATAAACAACTTAAATTGGAAAGGAAATTCTAGAATATTTTCAATTTAAATTTTAATGAAGCCTCAAAGGATTGTAACACAATCTAAAATGTTTGGTACGTAGTTTTGCAATAACTCAACTTTTCTTTAATGGAGTAAAAAATCGCACTAGAAAATTAATTTTTTTAGGGGAATAGGTGCCCAACTGGGTCGTAAGTCTTCTTGACTTATCGCGATCATGAAAACTAAAGAAAAATTAAAATATTAAACAATTATAATAGGTACCAAGGAAAGTCATAATGCATTTTTCCAACAGATGATGCTGGTTTGCTATTGTTTGAGTTACTCATCTATACCATATCACAGTTGATAGTTCTAGCTTGATTTTAGCTTATTGATACATCTATAACCTTTCTCATCTACGAAGTATGGCAATTAAATAACGAGACTGCATTCCTTGCATCGTGCAGCCACATCGGGCGAGGCTGTAATTGAAATGTTATTGACTTGATACTTTCCAAGCAACAACCAGTAATTTCGTCTCCCTGTCTGCTTTAGTTTACATGCGAGCTTTAATTGTAGACGCCGTGATAATTGTTGACATAAAAATCGAGCAGCGAATTAACCTGAAATTCCCTGTTAAATTAAAAAAATCGCCAACAGAATGCTTACAAATGTTAAAGGAGGTGTTTGGTGATAATGTTATGTGCGTGAGTTTTTGAATGATCGCCAAGGCAGAGAAAAGTACGAATAAGCAAGTCGAAATTGGAAGCAATGTTGATCGTTTTTTTCGATATCATGGGTGTTATCATGACTCACTGGATGTCTAAAGGTCAAAGCGTTAATCAAAAATATTACAAAGAAATCCTAATCAAGCTGAGGGAAAAAGTAAGGAAGAAAAGACCAGATTTATGGAAAAACGACTCGTTAATTCTGCTCCAGGACAACGCACCAGCTCACAATGCCTTATCTGTGAAGCAGTTTTTAGCGGACAAGCGCATTGCTGTGCTTAATCATCCTATATATTCCCCAGATTTCACACCATCTGACTTCTACCCGTTCCCAAAAGTGAAAAGTGCATCAAAGAGAACACATTTTCAGTTGGTTCAGTTGGTTAAATATAATTTTATTGTCAATAAATAATATTTTCCACATAAGTCTCGTTATTTAAATATCACGCCTCGTATAGGTGTACTTCAAAGAAAATCTCGTCTCTCTTCCCCGAAAAATTCCTAACATTTTGATTTTGAACTTCTCTTAAATTATTTTTAACTTCTAACTTCAGACAATGTTTTATTTGTTACTGCCCTACAGTTCCATGAGATGCTCCATGATATGTAGGCGTAGTTAGTTAGTGAGTTATTTAGTGAGTTCGACTATTCTGTTTTAAAAAAATTTTGAAGTTCTACAGAAGTAAACTATTGGCCGCTATCTGAACATATTTGGGTAATATCGAATCGTGAAAATAAATAAAGTTTCCCGATAGTTAAAGCTGACGTTATTTTAGTGATTATAAAAAGTTTTAACCATTTTGAAAATACATCAACAACGAAACAATATTTGCCATCAATTTAGCCTAAAAAATCAATATGAATTCATTCTCAAATACTGTCAGTTACAGCCTGCGTTTGTAGAAAACATTAAAATTTCTTTTGGCACACTGACATAAGAAACAAGCTTTGCATAAAGCTACTGTATCTTTATTAAAACTAGGTCACCATACATAAGATCGCGCTAGAGGTTTAGATTTGGCAATTCCTATATGAGTACTAGGTAATTAATTAAGAATGTCTTTTTGTAAGTTTTCGAGAATAATAACTTGACGTCATGGCAATAAAACATTATTTACATTAATTTCATCACTACGTCTGAAAAAAATTTCAAAAATATCGTACGTATTTCTTGAAGCCAACTAGACACCACCTATCTATAAAGCTGAAATAAAACTTAGTCTTTTTTTGATGCTTTCTTCATCATCTAACAATTTAATATTTATTTCTTCAGTTTTCATGTAATTTATTTGATAAAAACTACCTTCTTTAATTTCGCAAGTTTAATTACATTACTATAGGTAATCTAAATAAAAAATCAACGACATTTCTACTCGAAGTGATATATTTGATATTAAAATTAAATCCATCAAGGAAACAAGCATATCTGTGCAAACAGTTTGCAACCATAACAAATTCCCTGGTGAGATTTTAAACGTCTTATTCTTCAAGCTACTGCCAAGAAACGAAACAATTAATTCACGTGCGTATTATCTGAAATTGGACAGTTTAAATGAATCCATCATTCAGCAACGTTCACCGTTCATTAGTCGAAAAAGGGTAGTGCTTCAGCACGATAACGCGGGACCATCCACAAGTTTGATCGCTCGTCAAAAATTATTAGATCTTGGATGGGATGTGTTTCCACGCCCATTATAATTGCGGTGGGGAACACGCACCTTGCATGGTCAAACTTCTACTTGTCTCATTCTCTTCAAAACTGCTTGCGTATAGCGTGTAACGTTAGACTCAGATGCAACTATGAATCAGCCCTAAATGAGACATTATGGGTCTCACCGAAAAACGGGCACTATATAATTGACCGATTTTTCTTTAATATTAATAAATGACCTGTGAAAAATATAGAAAAAAATATGTCATAACCTTTTCGGCAACCCAATATATTTAAGTAAAATAGTTCATTAAAATTACAGTAAAATATTACTTTAAAATATTAATATTCTACTCAATAAATAATACTTTAAAAAGAAATTTTCAGGTAAATTATAATTTAACTGTTATTGTATATGTAATAGGGACGTGCTTTATTGGTTAAATTGCTTGAAAATATAATCTACCTGGCAGCCTATTTGTATTTTCCTGACCTTTTTAAATTCACCGAGCGTTCGTGTTAGTTGTTCGTTGAATTAGAGTCCATTGTTTTGATGTTTTAAATCTTCATTGTCATTTCAATCGCCTATACATCAGAATAAACCTGGAAGCTTATTCATTTTTTCCCTGGAAAATAAAATTCGGTATATATCCATTTAAGTGATAATTTTGTTCTTTTAGCCGAGCACCTAACGCGAAATAACTTCGGAAAATGCAGATGTATTGCAATATATATTTTGATTTACGTTGTAGTGCTAAATACGAATATATTATTAGATTTAATTGTAAATTCGTATTTATAATCTTGATTATTTATATCATTCTTCTGTTGACGTGGTTATTTCAAATTTATAAATTATTATAAGTGTTTCACTCATTTATTTAGTTTCCATACGTAACAATCGCAAGTGAATGCGCTAGTAAAATAAAAATTAAGGAAATTCAAAATTTTAAAATAGAATAATAATAAAATTTTAAAAATCATCTCAAATTATTTGGATAATGCTTAAAGATAATTTTCTCCGTCTTTACTACATTCAAAGAGTTGGCAAAAAGGTTTCGTATGGGGCAAACGTCTTTTGAAAATGAAGACCCGGTTATTCTGTAGTAATCTATTGTTGAAAATTTCCATAGATAAATTCCTATGATCATTTGGATATGAACTAAATTAGTTTAAGGTGGATACTAAAACATTTTTTGGCTATTTAACGCTAGCACCGTGTCGGTTATGGACGTGCATTCTTAAAACTTCTTAAAGTAATAAGAAAGGAATGTTTGTTAAATCACAAGATCTCGGTGGCCAATTGTGATCGCCTCTTCGAGAAATCACACGGTCAGGAAACTTTTCACGCAAAAGAGCGATATTATCGTTACTTGCGTGGCACGTAGCGCCATCTTGTTGAAAACAAATGTCATCCACATCAATATCTTCCAATTCCGGGCATACAAAATCATTAATCATCGTTAGATAGCGCAATCCATTCACAGTAACAGTTGCTCCAGCCTCATTTTCGAAAAAGTAAGGTCCAATGACCCCGCCAGAGCAAAAACTGCACCAAACAGTCGCACGTTGAGGATAGAGAGGCTTTTCGACAATAATTCTTTGGCTCTCCGAGCCACAAATGCAATAATTCTGCTTGTTAACGTAGCCTCCGAGGTGAAAATGAGCCTCGTCACTCAAGATGATTTTTCGATGAAATTCCGGATCAGTTTGATGCATTTCAAGGACCCAATCAGCAAACACACGACGTTGTTGATGGTTGGTAGGGCTGAGTTCTTGTATTAACTGAACTTTAAAAGCCTTAATACCTAAGTCTGTATACAAAATACGATGTAATGTCGTTTGTGGAATGGCCAATTCCAAAGATCGACAAGAAATGGATAAACCTGGATTTTCCTCAATACTATGGTCTACAACAGCAATATTCTCAATTGTTCATGAGCGACGTGCACGAGTTCGATTTTTCACATCATTAACTTGTCCTAACAGCAAAAATTTTCCATCAGTTTCACAATTGCTGGCCGAAAAGGTGCTTCGTGATGACCCAAAAATGCTTTAGTTTTGCGAACAGCGATCGCGAAATTTTCACCATTTTTGTAGTGAATTTTAATCATTTCAATGCGTTGTTAAAGCGTATATCGTCCCGTTTTTTATTAATAGTTTTTACTTGTAATCTATCAAGTAGTTACAGGTTGAGTCATGGCAACTGTTAAAATGGCTGGCTATTGAAAATAAAATGTCTTACAGAAACACCTTATATAACTTACAATGAGAACCTGTGTATCAAAATCACTAGAAACACAACATTATAGTTACTAAACTAAAAATATTAGATTTTATAAAACAAAAAGAAAACAAGATTAATTCCTCATCATATACACGTGGTTAGAAACAAACAGAGAGAAGGCACAAAAGTAATCCAACCATACAATTCCGGAAAAATAAAGAACTTCATAAAATTACAGATTTTTGCTGGATTCCCCATTTCCATTGACTGTCTTTTATTCTAATTTTTCTTTCTCTATATATAGGCAGTTAGAATAAATCCTGGCGTGATTCCAAATAGCTTTTACCCATTCCCAGAACTTTGAGAGCGCTATTTTAACACATATAATGAAATCAATGCTAAATCTAAAGATTATTTTTATTAAACGTTCTAAAAACGTATGAAGTTGGAAGCGATTACGTAACAGTACTAACTGATAGACATCTTTTATACCCAAGAGTCGCGAATTTTCTTTATTCAAACTGCAGGTGGCCATATAGATAAGTAGAGGAATTAGTGCATGAATTCTTTAACAATTAAATAGTAGACTTTCCGCCACGACTCCCAATTCGACAATCTGAGATTACTTCATTTATCCACATCCAAAAAGATTGGATATTTACAAACAATTCTCTTTCAATAGAGGAATTCACCGAAGCTATCCGAAATGTCTGAAATCATTAGCCACAAAAATTAAAGAATGTCTTCAGTGATATGAAGTGAAAAAATGTGTTGTATATCGGAAATGAAAGACCTCACTTCGAATATGTATTGTAGCTTTTTTTTATTATTAAACTTTTTATTTTTTCAACTATAACGTTTGTATTTATTTGTCAACACGAAGTATTCTGTATAGAACATGGCAGAATGTGAATATCAGAACTGTATTTCGAAGACTGGATCAATGTCTTCATGAAACTGGTTCGTTGAATCCAACAAATTCTAATGTTGGACGATCAAGACAAAGACGTGCAATAATACAACTAGAAGAGCAATTTCACTCATCATGCTTTTGCAGTTCGACCGCTATAATTCGACAGAGGAATATGGGAATATAAAGGAATATGGAAATATGGTTACCAAAGAAAGTTTTGCGTTAATGTTTAGGTGGGTATATCAGAGGATCGTTGGCGAAATCTGTCAATTAAATCTTGATGCCAATGAGTACCTCAATGTACTGCAACTAGTTATTGATAAGATACCGTTTAACATGCTTCATAACACGATTTAGATGTACGATGGAGTTCGTACTCACTTTGCTCAAATACAAAAAAGCTCTAGTTCAAGGGCTTCACCATCCGATGATTTTTAGATTTTTTGGAGATTTAATTAGACAAATTTCATTAAACAAAAAGTTTATGCAACAATCCTTCAAGATGCTTGCAAAGTGATACACAGAATTAACGTGTCAGTATTAGAAATTACACCAGAAAAGCTCGAAGTTTGTGGATTGCAACGATGCTTAGAAATCAATGGATTTCAATTCAAACAATTACATAGATAGTGCCACTGATTTACTATCAAATAAATATCCAAAAATGAATCAATTTTGTCATAAAATACACTGTAATTTAACGTTTTTCGATATGTAAAGTTGTTTCAAATTTCGCGTTTTTTTAAAAGAATAAATAAAACAGATATTTTGCATTCACTTTCAAAAACATCTTATTGGTAACTGAAGTATCAGTTATGACATTTATATGCCAAATGGCCTCCTCTTGCAACTCTACCGACGACCACTCTCTGTTAAAATTTTCAATGACATTGTGACATAATTGAGGCTCTATCTCACCAATGGCACGAATAATTTCATCTTTAATAGCAGCAATTGATTGTGGATTGTTTTTATAAACCTGACTTTTCACATAACCCCAAAGAAAATAGTCTAACGGTGTCAAATCACATGTTCTTGGTGGCCAATTAACATCACCGTTTCTTGAGATTACACGTCCAAGAAATTTTTCTCTCAATAAATCAATTGATTCGTGTGTAAAGTGATGTGTAGTGCCATCCTGTTGAAACCACATATCCTCTAGAATAATATTCATTGATTCACAAAAATTCGGTTATTATCCAACGATATCGATCACCATTGATAGTTACAGCTTCACCAGCAGCATCTTCAAAGAAGTAAGGTCCAATTACACCACCTGATCATAATGCACACCAAATAGTAACTCGTTTAGGATGCATAGGTTTCTCATGAATAATTCGTGGATTTTCCACACCGCAGATACGGCAATTTTGTTTATTAGCATAGCCACCAAGTTTAAAATGTGCCTCATCGGAAAACATTATTTTTTGAGAAAAATCAGCTGGTTGTTGACGAAATTAACAAACGAACGACGTTTTGAATGATCTAACGGCTTCAGTTCCTGTTATTTGAACCTTATATGCCTTCAGAGCTAAATCCTTGTGTAAAATACGCCATGTTGTTGATCCACTAAATCCAAGTTGTTGTGAGCGTCGTCTGATGGACATTTCAGGATTTTCAGCAACACTTTCACGAACCAAACCAATATTTTCTTGTGAACGACCACTACGACTGCAAAAAATATAAAAATGGCTTCGTACACAGTACAACACGTGTACGAAGCCATTTTTATAAATGTCATACATCTCACTTTTTAAATGCCCACATAACCAGACAAATTCAGTGCGTCATCTATATTTTATTTATTCTTAAAAAAAGCCGCGCAATTTGAAATACCCTTCACTATTTTGGCAATAAATAATTTCAAGAGCAATTCATATCTTGCAGTATTTAAAAGGTAAAATTCATCTATCTGTTACTACATATGAAAAGTAAAATGTTTTTGACGGTAGAAATTCAGAAAATATTAGGGTGCCTATCATAACAGTAGAATGGTGGTACAATGTCGACAAATGAATGTATCTTTCAAATAGTTGCTAAAAACATACGAACATTTCAACATTAAGATTTTCGATTTAGAACCTATCGACGATTGACACTGCATGTGTGTTTGTACCAATTTAGACAAACCCTGTATACTATTACCTTTGAATTAGATTTAAGAAAACGTAAATTCAGCGTTTTAAAACAACATTTATAGGACTTTAAACAATGGTTGCTAATTAAAATCAAGACTTTAGTCTATTAAAATAATTAAAATTTGGTACACTCACCTTTCTCCTTAATATAAAATAAGAGAAGTTTATAATATATTTATACTATTTTATTATTTTCAAATGAATGTGTATAAAAGACTGCCGTGAAATTTGTATAAATCATTTCAATGGAGTATTAGTGAAATGTTAAAGAAAGCCGCTTGCGGAGTTCTTCTCAATACCTAGCCGTATATATTGGGCACGTCAGACGCAATACTTTATCGATGAATGTAAAACCTATACTTCTTTATTACCTTTCTATTGCACGATTCAAAACTTTATCTAAGATTTGACGAGTTTTCCGGTTTCCTCTTCTCGTAATTAGACAAGTTTTCGAGTTATCCGAGTGAGAATTCGACTGCCGATCCTACGCACACTTCTCAGCGTAAAATACGAACTTTACTACATAGTTCGGTATTTCATTAAAACAAATCACTATATATATATATATATATATATATATATATATATATATATGTATGTATGTATGTATGTATGTACACTGCTTTCGTTTCAAAACTTTCTGCTTAAAATAAATCTTATATTTAGGCTAATATGATTACAAAATAAAGAAAACTGGAAAATTTACAGGTCTGAGATATAAAAAAACTGGTGTTACTAAAATTTTATGCTGCATCTTTTCATCACTATCTACTCTAACTTTGAAATTTCAAATGATGTCCCTTATCTTATCGTAAATCATTTTCGACTAAACATATTGAATGGGTTGATTCGTTCCTGAGATAGAGAAAATGTAGATCTCCGCTCATAACAGTTTGGACGTTCAGGAGTAAACAGATTCAAAAATAAATGGGAAATGTTGTGTATGTTATGACGATGTTGTATTTATTTTATTTACTAAGGTTTGCTATAACAAAGTATCAAGAATGATTAAACAAAACATAGGCGGTTAAATTATTCATCTTAATTTATTCGGCCACTTGAATAAAATCACTTTTTTGTGTTGTCTTCAGTTTCTTTTTATTATTCTTTTCAGTCGAATAAAAATGGCGATCGCAGAGTGAGAATTTTAACTTTGGAAAAATAAAATGTTACATGGAACTTGAACCCAATAAATATTGTGCTTGTGGAATAATATTCGTTTAATTTTTGGATAAAACATGTCGATATAATAGGAAATAATATCAACCGATTGAAATCTTTTATTCTCTAGACTGTCAAGGAAATATTTGCCATTGTCATTGACACATCAGTTTGCTGTTTTGATAAATAATTAAATATAAAGATTTCAATTAAAAAATAAAAACTTTAATAATCGAAATCAGCTACATTAAAAGTTATTTAATTTTCGATACATAACTCGGACTTTTCGCTTCATGTTATTGAAAGAATTCCTTAAATTTTGTGGCGTAATTACTTTACAGACTTTTCGTACAGCTTCGGTAAGTTCTTTTACTATATGAAGACGATTTGTAATTATTCTATATTTAAGCTGTGGTTTTCGAAATACGTATATACTCTTTCACGAAATTTTTCAACAGATTGTTAAATCATTTGTCGAACAGAACAGCATTTGAAAATTCTGCTCTAAATTCTTATTTATATGGTTGCAAATTGTGTGATCATTCTCCATTTTCTAGTAGTAACGAAAATTTTGTGATTTATTATAAATATAAACATTTTTAAACCATTTTCAAACCGGTTTGTACCTACGAAATAGAGCTTTGTGCTAGTAACGCGAATGTAGTCATAACACAAAAAACTGGTCAAAAACATTACGGATAATAGATGACGTACCTTATTACATATCAAACCAAAAAACCCTGTATGAAGACTAACAGTGCCATTTGTCAAAGGCGTAATAAAAAAATTCAATATCGTAATAAGTTAGAAAATCATCATAATCGCCTTCTACAACTATATTATAACCACAATACCATAGACGGCCAAAAAGGAGGTGCCAGGAGATTTGCCACAGGTATAGGAAGAACTCATCGTCGAAATAGGCTCCATTGTGTTACGTGGGTTATCGTTTAAGTTTTGCATATAAAACTGGAATAGAACAGTAGATAGCAGTATGCGCTCGTTTGTTGGTACAGCCAAAATTATATGACCTGCTTCCGAAACAAATGTCGCGACCATCTTTTTGGAGACACTTCGAGAACGAATACTTTTGTCGGCTTTTCTTCACCTTGGAACACCCAAACAGATGACTGACGTTTATTTTCTGGCTCGTATGAGTAAATCCAAGATACATCACCACTGACAATGTTTTTAGAGTTTCCAGCGTTGAAGCGATCTAGAGTTTTTTGACACTAATTCACCATAGCTGCTTTCTATTCTTCGGTCAAGAGATGCGGTACTCAACGGGAAACTAATTATTTTACACACAATTCTATATGCAAAATTTTTCGAATTGAGGCCTTCGAAATCCCCAATAATGCTTTAATCTGGCGATATGACACATGTCGGTCTTCGTTGATGATCTTGCGCATAGCATCGACGTTTTCCTGAGTGACTGCCGTTTTTGGTGAACCTGCTTTTGGATCGTTGCTAAAATTAATACGTCCACGGTTGAATTCTTCATACCAACGAGAAATGGTTAACTGATGTACTGCTTCATTATCGAAAACAGTAACAAATTCGACATTTGATTAGTGGCGCCCTCTAGATCCACGTATTATAGGACAGCGTAACTCTTAAGTCAATTCATTAGCACATAGAATTATTGTAATTCAAATTACTAATTGTACAGTTAATAAAAAATCTTATTAACATTTTTAAAGTGTTAATAAACGAACATAATGTACGCAACGGCAGTTATTTTTTCCCATTACTAACTCTCTGTCAATAATTTTTTTAAGAATTAGTTTCGTAACCATCTATAGATTAAAAGTATTCTATAATACGATAGGTATTCACTGCTTAATGTTTATAATACACAACAAAATGTAAAGAAAATACGAATACAAATTTCTAGTCTAAATTCTTAGTTTTCGAGAAAAATTCTTATGGGCACAAAGCCTCCACATCTTTTATACTGCAGAATATTACTAGAAAAAATAATTACTGTTCAAAAAAATACTAGTTTCGAACCAAATTGAAACTTCTAAATAAACTATGGTACAACAAAAGAATTAAATGCAACCGGGATGAAATGAAATTCAAATAAATTAATTTACCAATATACGAGGGTGAAAAGTCTGTCGAATGAAAATAAAAAAGAGAATTTTCCGATTTGAAATTGCATTCACTTCTCAACACAACCTCTGCCACCTCGATACATTTAAATCAGGGATGAACCAAAGTCTAGATGCCTTGATAAAATTCAGAACTCTCAAGTTTAAGCTAAATGTCCACAGAAGTTTTAACAACATTTGTGTCGGGCCGTGCATTACCTTGATGATTTTTTCTTTCTAACCCTGGACACTTTTCGTTAATTTTTTGCTTCAATTTATATAATAAGATCGCAAAATACGGTCTTTTGATAGATAATCAATAAGAAGAATACCTTTTACATCCCAAAAAATTGCGCCCATGTAATTTCCTGGAATGGAACATCTTCTATACTGACACTTTTTAGATTGTTGTTTCATTTAGGGCGTATAACGATGAACCTATATATGTGTAAATAAATAAATGCATAAAATTTATCATGTTTTTTCGAAAAAGCTTCAAACATGACAAATTTGATTTGCAAAAATTTTTGATCAATATAGCAGTTGCGGCACTAACCACGTAGACAGCTTTTTCATAGTTAACTCTTTATTTAAAATGTAAGTTGCGCGTTCTTTAGAGACGTTTACAAACTTTCACTATCTCAAACGTTTTCAACCGACGGTCTTTTGACACTATAGAATGCACTTTTTCAATAATTTCCGACATAGCGGCAGCCTTTCAAGAAGAAGTACTTAATGACAGAATGAATGTCAGCACTATTCATTTCGTCAAAAACTTCAAGGCGCTTTTGAGTGGTCAGAATGAAACTAATAAACATAGTAATATTTTCATTAAGCTGAGAAATAACGAAAAATTGAAAATGTTAGCGACATCATTGAAACGTAAGTTTTAAGCGAATCTTGGAGATGACGACAGCAAGTTTATCTAAAGCTCGAAGTGAAGTTAATTTCACCACAACAACAGATCGCATCCAGAAATCCTGGCAGCGCATTACGCCCGCCAAAACCCTGCATATGTCTTGTATTGTATTGGTTTTGTAAAATATTGATTAGTCACGTATTATCCTGTGTGTTACCTTCATTCGTAAATGAAAATTATCCAATGCGAAGTTTTAATTAGTATTATTCAAGCCTCAACTATCAGTTGAGAAAGAGATATCACCGAAATATTGGAAGCAAAAAGGTTTATTTTCGAACCGAAATAATACCTCAGCTTATACCCTCGAAACCACTGTTTCATTATATTAAAAGAATATTAAAAGAAATATATATGGGCATATATATATATATATATATATATATATATATATATATATATATATATATATTTGCCATACTATAACCCCTAATAAATTACAGAGAGCCCTCTTTCTTTTAACGTATTACATTCCATTTTCCTTTTTAAATTTTTCATTAAAGTATGTGTTAAAATTTTTACGAGTCACAACAACTTGTAATGATACACCTAGGGTTTTTATATGCTCGTTATATACACCCTGTTTCTCCTATTTACTTTGTTGTCTTTATTACATCAAGGAAATATTAGAAATATATATTGTACAGGATATTTGGGAGCAGTTGCGATACTACTGTCAAGCATACAATGTATTTTTATTTCACTTGAAGATACAAGGTTTCTCAAAAAAATGTTCTTTAATTAAATATCAGTCAATTCTCTGTCAAAACAACTAGTAACATTTTTCGAGATATATGCTAACAGTATTTGAGAAATATCTTAAGTAAACTTGATTATTGAAGTATCTTCCCAAAAAGTAATGATAGAAGAAGATTAAGCAAACGTTTTCATCAAAGAAAAACATCTACGAAAATATTTTAGAGGATGTTCTATGTACCTATACTTTAGTATAACTTTGGATAACAAACTTCTCGAGATAATACAATTCAAAAAAAATCTTTTAATTAAAAAGCATATAAGATGCACTTTATTTTAAAGTTGGAAATCAAGATCAAGGTTGGTATATAACCCCTTTCCACATACATTTTCGTATTCTCCATACATATTATTATATATATAGTATATTATATACAGTGTCGCACCTGGAAAACTACGGCAAAATACCCGTACGAAACAAACTCCGCTAAAACGCGCACTGCTTGTGCGTTTTGGCATTCAACGGTACGGATCATGTGCGGAATTTGTTTTCGTACGGGTATTTTACCGTAGTTTTCCAGGTGCGATACTGTTTAATTATCTGCTGATGATGACAGCGTAGCCGTTGAAATATGTATACAGAATACGAAAATTAATGTAGAAAAGGGTTATATATCAACCTTCAGTGATTAAGTTAATCAGCCACGGTCTCCATCAAATTTACGTGCAAGATCAAACATGATCCTTGTGAAGCTCATGTTTTATCTTGATTTCCAACTTTAACAAACAATCAAAAGAGTATCACACTAATTATTACTTTAGTATGACTCAAACATCTAGACCTTCCTCAAAACCGAAACATCTAATTCAGTATCCTAATCTTTCTTTTGCGATAAGACCTGTACTTTTTGATGACACTGTACCAATACCTAAATAATCGGAGAAACGGTACTTGAAAGTATTCGGAGAATCATCCTAAAAAAATTTATAAATGGCAAAATGCAAGTCGAAATGTTATTTAATATCATGCAAGGGATGTTCTAAAAATTAACAATAAGCAGTAGATGTTTGTGATTATTGCCACAGAAAGCTAATTAGGGGAAATCGAAATACATATTATCTGTAAAGAGATTTAAGAAGAATTCAGCATTGAACTATCTGCAGTAAATATCAGGCTACAAAGATCAGTATGTAAAGAAGTTAGTCGGTAGATTCTACATTTGTTAATGGAAAAAAAAATGACGAACCACAACTAAACTAATGTGAATTTATATGAGAATTATATAATTATTATATAATTATAGGTTCTTTTTTAGAACTTCTACACGATGTAAAAAGCAATTAAAATTAGAATTTTTCAGTTTTACATTGTAAAAGCGCGTAATTATATTTAAGTAATTATACATTTTACAATTTAAGTATATCTCACTTTTCTTTCTGCATTAATTTTTGAATATTTGTGCGGATTCTTTTGGTTTTCACATCGATATCATATTTTTAACGACTTTTTGCGACAGGAACACCTTTCTTGTTATCCAATATATAATTTTGTAACAATCAAAAAAAATATTCTTCAAAATGTATTTTATTGACCGTAATTTGCAAAAGAAATACAAACTCAATCGCTTCCTAAACATTGCTACAACTTCTTTTAACATAAACAAGAATAATCTATTATTTATGTAACATAATAACCCAAATTGCTATTTTACTGTCACAACTTAATATGCAAATATAAACTTCAGGTTAGAAGCTTATAAGTCGCTGAGAGCGTACATTACTGCAAATTCCAATTAGATTGAAAGCAAATTTTCCATTATATATTACGTTAAAAGCTGCATAGTAACACTGTAATTACAATTTAGTTAAGTTTTGCGTGGCAAATATATTAACTTTCGTTTACTTATTTACAATTATTTTGTATGTGTTTAATAAAAAAAATATATTTGTTGTTTTTGTTTTCACCTCTTTTATATTTACTGTAAAATGAAAATAATTCGCATTGTACATCTCAATGGTATATGATAACTCCCATTAATGGGAATTGGAACTCGCACGTGGGCAGAATATTTAAAAAAATATTTATTAATTACAATGGACAACAAATTTCAGCTTTTGTCATTGCAATAAAATGAAAATAAATTTCAAATGAATTAATAACATTTGTATTGGCCGTATTTCTATTTTGTTTTAATGAAAAAGTTTTTTGTTATACACTCTTTATCCAAAGAGATGGCATGGCTTTCAAAAGCAAAAATTGTTAAAAAAATCTTAGCAAAAATAATCTTATTAATTCGAAATATTTTCTTTCAAGAGAAATACAACGACTTACATATTCAAAAAGTGTATAAATAATTTTTATGTTTGGCTGATGGTAATGGTGGACGTCTTCAGTTGATGCAAAACGGTTTCCTTTCATCACCAAATGTAGTAGAGGGTGGTTCCGGAAGTACCCGACCCAACAAAGAAAACACAAAAATTTTGAAAAGAAATATATTTATTTTTCAACATAATCTCCTTTAGCTCCATACACTTTTCCCAGCGATGTTCAATAAATTCGATTCCTTTTTTATAATAAGAATTGTCTTGCTCCTCAAAATAGCGATTAACTGCCGACATCACTTCTTCATGGTTGAAAAATCTTTCACCATTGAGCCATTTTTTCAAGTTTGGGATCAGAAAATAATCCGAGGGGGCTAAATCTGGCGAATAGGCTGCATCAGGTAACAATTCAAATTTCAATTAATGAATTTTGGCCATCGCAATAACGGATTTGTAAACTGCTGCATTGTCTTGATGAAACAACACTTTTTTCTTAGGCAAATGCCGCCGTTTTTGCTTGATTTGATAGTTTTTCCTTTTTTGGGATAGTCAATGAAAGTTATTTCACGCGCATCCCAAAAAGCTGATGCCATGACCTTGCCTGCAGATGAAACGGTCTTCGCCTTCCTTGGAGCTGGTTCTCCCTTTTGATCCCATTATTTTGATTGTTCTCTTGTCTCGGGTGTGAACTGATGCACCCATGTTTCATTCATGGTTTAGAAACGGCGCAAAAATTCTACTTTATTGCTCTGAAACTTCGCTAAACACTCAATTGAAACATCTTCATGACACTGTTTTCGCTTGAGTATGAGCAAACGCGGCACCCATGTTGCACACAGCTTTTCTCATGTCCAAATTTATGCGATGTACCGCACTTTTTGAAATGCCTATTATTTCTGCTAGCTCGCGCACTTTCAGTCGACGATCATCCAGTATCGCTTTGTGGATTTTCTCCACCATTTCTGGAGTCGTCACCTCATTTGGTCGACCACTGCACTTAATATTGTATATTGGTCGTTTTATTCTAATTATAAATATTTTGTGTTTCGGGGGATTTTTTCCACCTTTTTCAAGTTATTTTGTTTAGATTTTCTTTTTTCTTTATCCTACAATACATTGATTTTATACATAATTCATTGATGGACCTTTTTATTAATATTTATAAGTACGTACATTTTTTGTTGAAAATTTTCAACTCACAAAAACACAAACATTTTATACCAGTAAAATTAAGCCGTATTTCTGTGGGTTTCTACTTTTGTACGGAATTGACGCAACTATTATGCACATTTGGTAAAGGTCTAATATGCAAGCATCTGTTACTTCTTTCTTTCTATATTCTTCCCATAGCTATGTTTGAGTGTCTAGGGTATGCAAATAAGGTTATATGTATGTAATGTTAATAGATTCACTTTGGTATATGTATGTATATACAAGGAGATGCAGACAATTTATTTCCTTAGGATTAAATTGTTGTATAAATCATTGAGATTGATAATATATTTCTTCAATCGTTTACGGTGTTTGATCTTTTTTTAATATATATCGCTTCTTTAATTATACGTTTGTTGCAAATGCTTTCTATTTCAAAAATTTTAGTGTTGCTAAAAATGTTTTTTTCTAGAGCACGTTTTAGTAGAGCTGTTGCTCTCTTTCTTCTTCTAATGAACTATTAAATAAAAGTCATTTATTAACGCTCTTGAAATGATTTAGCTTTTAATCTATGAAAACCATTGACTCCGAAAGTTTTTATTTTTGAAAGAAATTTTGTTAGAAGTTATTTAAACTATATTGTTATCGAATTCCTTAAAGATATCTGGACGTAAAGCATTCTTAACTAAATTTTTAATTGCTTCTGAGCTTTTAAAGTTTTATACGAGGGAGCGTTTTTATATTCGCGGAATGAGCGGGTTGTAGAGGGATGAGTAGGCGCATTGGGGGCGTGGCCTGTGCAGCGACTCATGATTAGTATAAATACGAAGCTTCATTGTTATTAGACAGTTAGTCTTTGAGCTATCGTCAACCAAGTAACATAATCAGGAGTGAAAAGTGAAATATGGAAAAAATCGAATATATTGCCGTTATAAAGTTCCTTACCAGGCAAGGAAAATCAGTCGCGACCATAATGAATGTGATGTCATTGGTTTATGGCGACTCTTGTCCAGGAAAAACCATGGTGTACAAGTGGCATAGTTTATTTAAACAAGGAAGGGAATCCCTTGAAGACGACCCGAGGTCGGGCAGGAGGATTGAGGTGACCACGCCAGCACTTATCCAAAAAGTTGAACAAATTGTACTCGAAGATGCTCGACTAAAGAAGAAACAACTCGCAGAAATGGTTGGAGTATCCGATACAACAATTTTTAAAATCCTACACGATCATCTCGGCATGTCTAAGGTCAGCGCAAGATGGGTGCCGAGAATGCTCACGCCGCCGCAAAAACAACAGCGCGTAGAGTGTTCGCGTGCATTTTTGGACCTCTGTAATGAAGACAAGGATGGTGTATTGAGTGGAATTGTTACTGGAGACGAAACTTGGGTTCATCATTATGAACCTGAGTCCAAACAAGACTCCATGCAGTGGCATAAAAAGGGCACAGCACCTCCCAAGAAATTTAAAGTGTCACAATCAGATGGGAAACTCATGGCAACGGTATTTTGGGACTCGGAAGGAATATTGTTGATTGATTATAAAGATCAAGGTGTTTCTATAACCGGAGAATATTACGCTTCAATATTAGAGCGACTAAAGGAAGCCATTAAAGAGAAAAGACGGGGAAAATTGACAAAAGGTGTTCTGCTTTTGCACGACAACGCGCCCGTCCACAAGAGCCGCGTTGCGTTAGTTGCCCTGCATAAGGTGGGCTTCGAAATTGTGAATCACCCACCCTACAGCCCAGACCTGGCCCCGAGTGATTATTACCTGTTTCCGAAAATGAAAAAAGAGCTGCGGGGTAAAAAATTTACTGCCGATGATGAAGTCAAGGAGGCAGTTTCGGCGTATTTTGCAGATAAAGAGAAATCATTTTTTTATGAGGGTATAAATAAATTAATTGAAAGATGTGAAAAATGTATCCGTCTTGCAGGTGAATATATTGAAAAAGAAAAATAATTTGGTTTTTTTATTTCCACCCCTTGTCCCCCATCCCGCGAATATAAAAACGCTCCTTCGTATAATTATGTGTCATTTCCATTTCTAAATTAAGACAGCATTTCTCTAATTTGTTGAAAAGTAAGTATGCCATGAATCTATAATTGAGATTATTAAATTTTGCAAAGAAAAGTTTATCAAATGCTACTTTTAGTTTTTATTTGTTTGGGATTTTAGAAAGTTGACAATAATTGACAAATCTGAAATTACCCTGAAATACCCACGAATTTCGGGGCAAATAATTTAACCGTTCCTGTATTTTTAATACTAAGGAAATTAACCATGATGGAGCATAGGACCTCCACGAAACGTCTCCATTGGTTCTTATCCCCTGTCGATCCTTCTCCATTCTTTTATTCTCTCTCTCTATGGTGCCGGTGACCCCCCCCCCTCCTTCACATTGTAGTCCACTTCATTTTCTGTTTTATAATGCCTTTATCGTTTCTTCTTAGTATAAAACCGACTCAGTTCTGTTCGTTTTATTACTACATTTTGTATATTTATTTGATTAGTTCGTTTCCACAGTTCCTCATAATATAGATTAAAAAAAGACTCACTTGTTTATGAATACTTGTATTTTTTTTAGACTTCGGACATAATCCAGGTTTCACCACTATATAATAAGATAGACTTAATTCCATTAATTCGTTTGTGATCATATATCATTCAATGTTCCAAGTGCTCGTTGTTCTTTCTATATTCTTCGTGTTATATCTGCATTCTGGCCACCCTTTGTGCCGATTATGCTCCCCAATTAACAAAACTCTTCTATTAGTTGAACCAATTTAAGACTCAAAAACTAAATATAAGGAATGTGGTCACAAGAAAAATTGATTTTTAGTTAAGAAATCGGAGACAGTTAACTAACGATAAAATTTATCTTGCAACAATTTCCAACTGTTTGATTCTTTATATTCAATATAGCAGGATAATACTCAGCGGTTAAACTACTTTGAACAAATTCTTTGTGGATAATTCCTTGACAATAATAGAAAGCAATATTGATTCGATTTTTTATTTTTAAAGAAGTTTTCATCTCTTCGATCTTCTTGAATTATATTTTTTACAATGACCAAATCAGAATAATTTTTGATCATCAATCGTCAAATTATAAATTTAGCTTCCGAGGACCAAATTTTTTGGTTAAAATGCGATGAATTGTTCTGTTCTAGTTCATTTCTATGAATTCGATTGAAGATTTTTCACGAAGTTTTTTTTGGTCATCGTTTCACATAATTGGCTTGAGCACTTATCATCATTAATAACTTCTCTTCCAAATCGCGGATTACATTAATGCATTTATATTGGTGATAAACGATTATTTCAAGCGATTTGCATCCATTTAGAACGTTTCCGCGACACTTTTACAGTTTCTAACACTTAATGTTGATTCTTTGTTCGCTATTCATTTTTGACACATAATGATGCATAAATTAGTCTCTCACCTATAGATTGCGTTATTAATTTCGTTAAAATAGAATCATTCCGATTATGTTCGACCCAGATGTAATAATGCCCTTTTAGTCGTATTATACAATTATTGCATCTAAAAATATTTTAAAATACTGAATCCAAAATGTATTTGAAATTTTGATGGAGTGTGGTTGATTAATCACTGAAGGTTGGTATATAATCCCTTTCCACATTAATTTTCATATTCTGTATATGTATTTCGACAACTAAGTTGTCATCATCAGCAGATAATTAAACAGTGTCGCATCTGGAAAACTACGGCAAAATATCCGTACGAAAACAAATTCCACACACAAACCGTACCGTTGAAAGCCAAAACGCACACTGTTTTGTACGTTGTTTAATTACCTGCTGATGATGATAACTTAGTTGTCGAAATACGTACCAGAATACGAAAATTAATGTGGAAAGGGGTTATATATCAACCTTCAGTAATTAAACCAAAATGTATTCATAAATCATCTTCTACATCCTCATAAATAGATGTTCGGCTGCTATTTCTTTAGGCCCAAAATTGAAAACTCTTACTATGGTCATTTCTAATGTCACCTGCATTAGTAGAACAAATGTACAATTTGAATCACATAACCAAACACTGAAGTGCGTGAAACCTGTTTAGAGTTTCACAAATACATACTTAGATATTTCCGAGGAAACTGGTCAAAACTTGTATTATGAACACCTATGTTACTTATGTAGTAGTATTTCAAGTACTCTATCCTTAACAAATAGTTGATATTTGATAAATAATTTTCTTCCTGTTTTCGATGAAAACTTTTCCCTAAGATATTTGAAATTCTTCATATTAACCTCACATTTACAAATATTTACGAGAAATTTATTGAGTTCCGAGCCGACTATATTTCTCCGTGATCTGGTGCCAATTTATTCACTAATCCAAGAGAGTTGGATGATACAATCCTTTAATTGCGGTCTGTAATTACTTATTTGGAGGTGTTGTTGCTCTCAGATTTCAAAATTGCCGGCTATAATATAATAATATAATTACATAAAAGGTGGATTTTACTCGTTATTGTCTTTACACAACTCTTGTTGATTGTAATATCCCGACGATATTTCAAAATAACAATATTAACTAGATAATACATTTTACGTACAGTCGAAAAGACATTTAACCAATTTAACCAACAGTTTCCGTCAATGAAAGAAAGTGAAGGAAGAAAATTTCATCTAACCTATTTTAATGTTAATATTTTCTTAGGGAACCGTATATATCATACTGAGATCCATCCATGTATGAACACAAAAATACTTTCACTCGAAATTATTGTCTTTTATATATGGAATGATTTAAAGGTATTTATAGTATAATTTAATCATTCCCCTAAAATTCTCTATTTATATTTTCAAGCATGTACACGGTCTGATTTATGATCTCGACTGTACTCATATATTACAATTAAATCTCCGTCATCTTGTCATTGTACCGCGTAATATGGGGAGTTCATTTCAATTATTTAGAATATTCGATGTGTTCGTGCTTGTGCTTGCGTGTGCCTACGCCTCTTCCATCGACCGAAGGTAAATAACTGAAGTTCACCGTAGTTGCTCGTAGGAAACTTTATTTCTATTCGAACGGAAAACGGCGTAGAATTAAGCTATTTAAATAATTGATTGAATTAAACGCCATTTGATCTGTAGTTAGTAAATCAGTAGGGTATTAGAACAGATGGAACTAAGCTTTGAGACACTAACTAATACAGTGGTAAATTACAAAGTAGTCCTGTACTTATCTCAAGGCAGAAATGGGGAATTCAAAATATTCATACCGGAACAAAATATCTAAGATAGTTGTGAATTATGTTGTATTCTGAACTTACCGTAATTAAAACAAAACTATTACTAATATTAATCAAATACAAAAGTTATTAATTAATCTTTCTAAAACGAAAATTTCGATTTACTTAACGACTTTCTCTAACGATTTTTTACGTGTTTATGTGTATTGTATTATGTATATAAAGCTACACTTTTCGGTGTAAGTATTCTGTATTATGCCTAACAAACATGGTCTTCCGAAAATATCAATTTCATTTAGCTATTCCTAGTATTTTTAAGGAGAAAATGTTACTCAATAAAATTCAGAAACTTATTCACCGAGCTATAAGATTGTAAATTTTATTCGTTTGCTAGAAATTTCTTTAAATGGGTTTTTGTTCTTGTTTGTACAACAAGAACAAATGACAAATTTTTGAAAGTAAATCTATTTGCTTCTCAATAATTTGTTTGCATGTTCAATCCACGTTCTTAAATGTCGAGTTTTCAATTTCTTCCCCTGCTTTTTAACTTCTCAAATTTACTTTACTGGTTTTTCGTCTGTCCGTTTTGATGAGATGTCGAAACCATCTCCGTTTGTTCAACTATTTTTATAATTGGCGAAACTTATAGTACTTCTTGTTTGATATAGTACTTTCTTGTATTATTCTTCAGGAATATTTTCCATAAATATGGCCTATCAAAGATGTCCATTTTGATCTTACTAGAATTTCTTTTCCAGTAAATCAATATACATGTATAGTCAGTATTATAAAGGTGTTCCAAATTTTGCGGTTTTTGTAAAGAATAAATATAACACATAATTTGCATTCACTTTCAAAAACTTTTTTAGGGGAATTGAAGTATCAGTTATGATATTTATATGCGAAAAATAATATCTGCCAAATGGCCTTCTCTTGCAGCTCCACAGACGTCCAATCTTTTGTTAAAATTTTCAATGACATTTTGACATAATTGAGGCTCTATCTCACCAATGACAGGAATAATTTCATCTTTCAAAGCAGGAATTAATTGCGGATTGTCTTTATAAACCTGACTTTTCACATAACCCCAAAGAAAATAGTCTAACGGTGTCAAATCATATGATCTTGGTGGCCAATTAACATCACCGTTTCTCGAGATTACACGTCCAGGAAATTTTTCTCTCAATAAATCAATTGATTCGTGTGCAAAGTGAAGCGTAGCGCCATCTTGTTGAAACCACATATCCTCTAGATCAATATTTATTAATTCAAGCCACATCAGGCTATCATCTGACGATGTCGATCACCATTGACAGTTACAGCTTCACCAGCAGCATTTTCAAAGAAGTAAGGTCCAATTACACCACCTGACCATAATGCACACCAAACAGTAACGCGTTTAGGATGCATAGGTTTCTCATGAATAATTCGTGGATTTTCCTCACCCTAGATACTACAATTTTTTTTATTAACATACCCACCAAGTTCAAAATGTGTCTCATCGGAAAACATTATTTTTTGGGAAAAATCAGCTGGTTGTTCATTGATGAAATTGACAAATGAACGACATTTTAAATGATCTAATGGCTTCAGTTCCTGTGCTGTTTGAACCTTATATGCCTTCAGAGCTAAATTCTTGTGTAAAATACGCCATGTTGTTGATCCACTAAGTCCAAGTTGTTGTGAACGTCGTCTAATGGACATTTCAGGATCTTCAACACTTTCACGAACCAAACGAATATTTTCTTATGAACGACCACTACGACTGTATTTTTCACTTTTTTGATCTTCGAGGGAACCGGTCTCTTGAATTTTTTTAATAATTTGACCAATAGTCCTTTCAGATGGGCGATTATGTAAACCATAAAATTCACATAATTTTTTAAAGACTCTTTTCACAGAACGCTGATTTTCATAAAACAATTCAACAATTTGAACGCGTTGTTGTACCGTGTACGAAGCTATTTCTATAAATGGCATACGTCACACTTTTTAAATGCCCACAATACAATTCAACTTATTAAAATTAAATAAAAACTCGATGTTTCGACACCTATTTCTGTCATCATCATAAATTAAAATTTTATATTTGTTACATTTTTAACTTTTTCCCATCTGCAATTGAAACTACCTATGAGTATATAAATTATTATTACAGCTTTATGATTAATTATAGTTATTGAAGCATAATCTACCAGCTTAATGAAGTACCTGTTTATTTAATATAAAACGTAACATAAATTTCACTCTCAACTATATTCTATTATTAATTCTTAAAAAGCAATTTATTATTGTTCTGACAAGCAATTTATTATCAAAATGCATTTTTGAAGTAAGACCTAAAATTGCGAATGTAATTTTAAAAATGGGGTGTTTTTTCATGTGTATGTGAACTTTTTCATCTTATTATTTATGCATATATTTGTTTATAAAATCAGTTCAATATGTTAGATCCTAATACTGAGTGTTATTCAAATATGGGTTTTTAACGATTTAAAGGAAGGTTTGTTAAAATTTATTTTTTCAATTTAGTGATCTGAGACTACTCTTGAAATAGTTATATCATGGCAAAATAAGTTTTTGACATTAATATTTCATTACTATCATTCACTATTGTGCCGTCGAATTTTTTAATTTATCTGATTTTGTTATAACTTTGTTTAATATTTTAATATTATAAGTAGTTAAAGTTGTGTGGTAAAGAGTTATCATCTTTTGCGTCTAACGCAAAAACATGGTAACTTCTATTATAAACTCGAAACAGGCGAATTCGCTTGTTTCAGAGGCTATAACTCGAAAATGGCTCTCCATATCTTCTGGAACTGAGCCTTGATTTTTCAGTTTTGGACTCCATTTTCGACGAAATCTTGCGTTAAACTGTTTCTTCTTGGGTCCCCCGTTTTTTTTTTCACTGGTCACAAACTTATATATGCTAATTTCATCAATGCTCTGTCACTGCGCATTCTCCCCCAGTAGCGTAACCACATTAATTGAAATATGTTAGACGCGAAAAGATGATAACTCTTATTATCGACCCGAAACACGCGAATTCGCGTGTTTTAGAGGCTATTACCCGATAATGGCCCTCCATGTCTTCTGCAACTGAGCCTTGGTTTTTAAATGGCCCTCCATGTCTTCTGGAACTAAGCCTTGGTTTGTCAATGGCCCACCGTGTCTTCTGGAACTGAGCCTCGATTTTTCAATTTTGGACTTCAGTTTCCACGAAATCTCGCGTTAAACTGTTTCTGCTTGGGTCCCCCGTTTTTTGTGCACTGCTCACAAACTTATATATGCTAATTACACTCTGAACATGACAAGGAAAAAAGCATCCGTACATAAGTTCATGTCTGTTATTCTTTACCGTAAAGTAAAATCGTTCTAAGTGAAATGTGCTACTTGTATCATCTATAGATCTCTCAGCATCTATACGAGATCTATATTTACGTACTAATTTGTTAACTAATTGAGTTCAGGATATATTTGTGCGAAGTTCATTATTTGATTTTTATTTCAATCCTGTTGATGTGATTTCATGCTCAGATAAAAAAAGATAAACTTCGTTTTTACTTTTGTCTGTTCTTCGTTACATATTTTACATAGTAAAAAAGTGAGGTACGCTACCGCTCACAGAAGTATGGACAGCAACTATATCAAGCAACAACAAGGAAAAAAAATAAAAAATATCGACGAAATTGAACAAAAATTAATATTTATTGATTCTTTATATAATAAAAATTAAAATTACAATTGACTAAACTTATTCCTAATATACTTATATATTATATTAATTATACTTTCTTTTCTTCGAAGAAACCACCGTTCACGGCCATTGCAGCTTTTGTTATTCGGGGCATCCTTTCCATTAATTCACTTATTACGAGTACATCTAGTGTAGTGTTATTCCATTTTTTTGTAAAATATTCCAAAGTTTTTCCTTCGATGTTGGACA
This sequence comes from Dermolepida albohirtum, assembly GCA_031893035.1. Lineage (NCBI taxonomy): Eukaryota > Metazoa > Arthropoda > Insecta > Coleoptera > Scarabaeidae > Dermolepida > Dermolepida albohirtum. Next base: position 107,164 of record JAVIWB010001741.1, read on the forward strand.
TTCCTTTCTAACTCTTCTATCGAGTTCATCCCATAATAATTCAATGGAGTTGAGGTCCTGACTCTGAGGCGGCCATGTCATTACTTTCAAAATATTTTCTTTTTTCTCCGACTCAAGGTAATTTTTACACAACAACGGCGTGTGTTTTTGTTGTGATTATCATGCATAAATTCAAAATTATTACCGATTAATCCCAGGCTTGACGGTAAAACGTAATCTTCCAAAATTTCTCGGTAATTCTCCTTTCTCATAATACCATCTATTTTTATCAAATCTCCCATTCCGGCTAATGAAAAACAGCTCCTGACTACAACAGAACCACCTCCATGTTTCACCGCTGGAGCTATACAATTCGGCAACATTTTTTCTCGCGCCGATCGTCTGACGAAAATCCTTCTCTTTTGCCCGAACACTTCAAATTTCGATTCTTCACTCCACAGTACGTTCTTCCACTCATCGATTGTCCAATTACGGTGTAACCTTGCCCATTGAAGTCATTTTTGCTTATTTCCACGTCGTAATAATGGTTTCCGTGAGGCAACGCGACCGTGTAAATTTGCTTCCTCTAATCGTCGTTTCACTGTACTCACAGAAATTTTTTCAGCACGTCTCCGATTAAATTTGGCTGTTGTTTCAGGTGCTGTTAATTTTCTATTTCTTTTGCTAATTAATTTAATTCTTTTGTCGTCAGCTTTGAAAGTACCTCTCGATGGTCCCGACCGACTACGGTCTTCCAGACTGCCAGTTTCTTGAAACCGGCGAATTCACTGTCAATTTTTTCACTTTTAATTTTTCGCCAATGCTGCGAACTGAATACCCCTCACGATGCAAAGTAAGTATGCCTGATCGTGTTCCATTATCAAGCAGCTTTCCCCGTGGCATTTTGTAAACAGAAATTACACTATTCGCTTACAAAATAGACAACTTCACACAAGCACGTTCAGTGATCTACTGATGGGCACAAGGAGGTAATAATAGGGCAACCTACTTATTTCAGGTAAATTTCTAGACTTTAGTCCCTTCTTAATGACCGTGCCACTAATTCTGAACATATATAGTTGGAATTATCGTACAATGCTATTAGGATGCAATATCAGATAATTGTAGTTATTGTTAGATATAATTGTTTCTATCATATTATTTGGAGAAAATATGCAAATACAGTACCTATTTGAATTATAGACCTTCTTAAGAATAAGGTATAATAATACTATCCCTATTTATTGGCATTAATATAATTTTTATGATCGTTATATAAAATTTAATCAAGTGTCCATATTTCCATGAGCGGGAGTGTATGTGATTTAGGTTTCGATGTAGAAACAAAAGATAAGAAATAAAAGATTATTTACGAAGAAACCATTAAAATTATTAAAATTTGTATATGATGGCATTGACTTAATTTAAAATATGAATATCTTACACAGAAAATACCTATCACGATTCTTTTCAATCACCATAAATTATAAATAATAAATTGAAACATTTCTGTCAAATAAAAAACCGAAGCAACTTTTCAATTACGCTTTTAGAAATTTAGTCCGTTATTACAAACTTCCAAATGCTATTTTAGCATAATTTCCATATGGATCGATAGAATACTGTATGACACAAATTAATATTTCCTAAGCGCGAGGAGAAATTTACCAATATATGTATACTATCCAGACTGGACGTAAGTGATAACATCCCTTTTGTTTTGGTTTGGACCTATATTATACAACAAAATAGTAAGCAAACATAAACAGAATAAGCCGATATTATTTTCTATTTGTTTTAATTGTAAATATATGTGTAATATTCAAAAGGTATATTTCCAAGGTTATCATTGGAGAATTTAAAAAAGTGTTGATACTAATTTAAAATGTCAAAATTAATATTTATATCTGCAAAATTTCAAATTTGGTGATATATAATCTAAATATCTCTTACTATAGAAACTTATCAAGACCACAGGGTACCTTAAGTTGTAGTTCATTTCCTTGTAATAAAGTGGAGAGAATATTAATTCATCGTTATAAGTATAGCTGCCAAGACGGTCGAGGTACCATAGCCGTTCATATCGGAGTAAATAATCAATACGTAGCAGAGTATACGTAGTAATATATAAAATATTCTCAACCACTTGCTCTTCTACGAAACATTATCAAACTGAACGAGCTCGATTACACACCTGCATTTAATATGTTTCCGTTTAGTGAAACGCTATTGGATTATTTTCTCATCGTAGCGAACATCCCTCAGTGGAGCGATGTTCGCCGCTATGAGAAAATATTCTCATACAAAGAAAACGACCATTCCACGTTTAGTGATGTAACATTTGCGTAGATAAAATAATCTTTGAAGTTACGTAAGGAATCTGTATAAGCACTATTATTATCACTAGCCAAATTGTAAAATTAAATTCTTTATTTGTTGAGAATATTCAAAATATATGTAAGCCTGTAAGCAATGTCCATTAACGTGGAAAAATTGGGTGTGTTTGAAGGAGGCCGGGACACTGTCTGTGAAATTCTAGAATCCGTTTAGGAGTTCTAAGAAACCGCTTTTTGTTTGAGCTATTAGTTTATTCAGCTTTGGATATAATTTTGTAACAATTTCTGCTACAATATGTATAGCATAAAATTTACACATTACATGTATTAAGTTACTACTCATATTTTTACGAGAACGACCCACACAAAGCAACAATTGTTGCAAGGTTCAAATGTTCACATTACAAATATTGACAGCTCAATTTCTGCATAACCAAAGCTGTTTAATCACTAAAGGTTGATATATAACCCCTTTCCACATTAATTTTCGTAATTCTGTATACGTACTTCGCCAACTAAGTTGTCATCATCAGCAAATAATTAAGCAGTGTCGCACCTGGAGAACTACGGCAAGAAATACCCGTACGAGAAAACTAATTCCTTACACGATCCGTACCGCTGAAAGCCAAGACGCACACTAAAAGCCAAGACGCACACTGTTTATTAAATAATTGGGATTAAATATTGTTTTCAATCTGCTCGCGCACAGATGCTATATGATTTTATAATATTAGTAATATTTACATTGAAAATTGCTTGTACCCCGGAATTCACTAAATTCCTTTTTGGCAAATAAAGCAAATGGTAAATTAAATAATTAACATAAAAATTAAATCGAAAAGAAAATCATTGTAAGTACTTTCGACATTTTGTTGATATTTATGTTCTGCACTTTAATATGTCTTTTTACAGTCAAATTTGTTCCGGTGAAAAAGAGATTTACTACATACTGAACTTACTATTTTTGCGCTATCCTATTTCAAATCTTTTGAAACTTGTGTACATCCTCAGTAAATCAAGATTTTCTAATAATTCCAGCATTAACACAACTTTGTTCGGATATAATCATGTTATACACAAAAACGGCTAAGCTACGATATAACGAATAATACATCATATTTTTCTCACAGCTGAAACAATATACTAAGACCTCCTCCGTGATTGGACTATGTACGTTGTTCTACATGCACGCACTGGCTTGATGACGTGATTTGGCAGTTCTAATTATAAACAATCGAAAGTTACTAAAAAAATTATCATGTCTGCGAATTTGATCATGCATTGATCATGTATTCAAAATTTATGTATATAATTTGTCATTTTTAAGATTGTAGGTGCCTGTCAGTTTTATGCAAAAGGAGGAAGGTTAAGTCCCGAAAATTAATAAATTAATACCTTGTCTTACATAGGAAAAAACTATTAATTTTTTCGTAAGGGGCTAGAAACAATTCGACTGTAGAATATACTGCCTGGTAGGATTTTTAACCAATATCTATTAGGTTAATAAAGCCGTAAAATCTATATTACTTTACTTAATTTCTATATACTCATTTTGAATTTTATATAACAAAATTTTATAATAAAAATACCCATCTTATATTTATTTAATATATCTTCCGAAAATGACGATCTTTAACTTGAATATACACCTACTTGCCTCTATTGCTAATAATATTTCTTACATATTATTTTTCTTTCAAATAATAAAATATGTCAACTTAATGTAATATTAACATCTACCGACAGCTCATAAAGACTTCGCAACTTTTGAAAGGGTGTTGTAATTACACTTTTTAAACAAGCTTGCGAAGAAATCTCATTATCGGTCAATCAAAAGAAACGCTCATAAATAAGTTTTTATTTATATTAGATTAATATATACGATTTGGAAAAGCTCAAGCGCAAAATATAAAAATGGTTTATGGGTATTTTGTTAAATCCTTTAATAACACAGGTCTGCAAAAAATACTTATTAAAGATTGTTCTAACTTTAGTCTTTTTATGTTTTTCAGTACTGTACTCACAAATGAAAACCGTTGTTTTCTATCACGTAGGGTTTTCTCACTAAAAACAGATGTATTTTAGGAATAGTAAGCCAAGTATAAAAGACTATGCAATGTATATATTATTTTACGTTTTATTTAAAATCATAAGTAACCAAACATTTTTCATAAAAACAACACAAAGTTAGTCAAACTGAATAATCTTCTTGTTTAATAGTCCTTGTAGTATCGTTTTCGCTTCCCATCGAAACTTTAGATCATTGTACAACATCTAACAGGAGTCCGATATAATGTTGACATTTCACCTTTCTTGATATCGCTTTTCCATTTCCTTTATATCTTGGTGGAATCACCTTGTTTCTCGCTGACAGCACCAAGATTGTCTGAAAAGTAGTCATTTCAACTACAATGGCAGGATCCTTTTCGTTCCCAAAAAATTTTGTTACAACGAGTTTAAAAGATATCCATACTGCTTTCTTTATTAGGCTTATTTTTGTCTCTTAAAGTTATTTTCCTCTATAAATTTTCAGCTATCGGGTCCAACAAACACTCCTTCTTTCAACTTCGCCTCAAATAAACCAGGAAACTGCTGACAAAGACATCAAAAGCATTCTTTTTCCTTTGATAATGCCTTAACAAATTGCTTCATCAGACCCAACTTGATGTGAAGTGGAGGAAGCAAAACCTTTTTTGGATCTAAAAGACTCACCCTTTCAACATTCTTTGTACCGACCTCTAAGGTTTTTCTGATTGGCCACTCTTTCTTAATGTAATGCTGTTTTCTGTCACGGCTATCTCATTCACAAAGAAAACATGGATATTTTGCGTATCCACTCTGTTGACCAAGCAACAGTGAAATGACTTTTAAAGCGCCACAAATAGTCCATCTAGGGCTTGAATAGTTAAGTTTGTTGAAGACCACTTCAAAGTTTTGGTATGTTTCCTCTAAATGAACTGAACGATCGGCAGGTACTGAAGCATATTTATTATCGTTGTATAAAAGAACTGCTATCAAGCTTCTTTTTGAGGAGTCAATAAAAAGTTTCCACTCTTCCTGTACATACTCAACGTTGAAACTTGCTATAACTACAGGGACGTTGTTACAATAAACTGGGCCACCTTTTGAGAAAAATAAAGACGAAATCCTTTTCTCTATGTCTGTACTACCAAAAAGACGTACCAGAAGCTAACAATTTTTTTTGCTTCAATTTTGAACCTAAAACTTCCGTTGAGTTCTTTGGAAGGCCTAAGTCTCTAACCAAATCATTCAATTCAAACTAAGTGTAAGATATAGGTTCGCTTGTGCTAGGATGGTAAATAGCACTGACACTGTCTTCTCCGCTAGTACACGGTTGAGACAAAATGTCTGTTTCATCTAAACCGTTATCTAGACTAACTGGTATCAGTGTATTAGACCCATGCGAAACAGGTCGGATCGCTGATGGCAGGTTAGGGTAAGATGTTTCCTTTTTAATTTTTTAAGTTGAAACCTTGCACGTTGCAGGAACAAAATAAAAGTAGCAGTCATGGCTGTGATTTTTAGGTTCCACACCATGGGAACGGCAAAACGAAACGATTGTTTTTTACCTTATCTCCACTGTCTCAATTCTTTAACACAAATTGAACATACTTTGTGGAGGGCTTTATCTCGATCGCCTAACTTCATCCTAAAGCAAGCGAAGTAGGCTTTCGGAAATATTCTTCGTTGCGTTAGAAGCCATCGTAAATTATAATTTACGTTGTTGATTATATTTAACAACACAAAATATAAAATGAAACACTTGCTACTTCAACAAAATTCAGAAAACACATGTGTATAGTACAGAGTCAAAAGGAAAGCAAACAAATAGTTGAGAACTATTCAGTGTTGCCATCCGACCAAATTAATATTTCCTACGGCCAATCTAAGCCTAATTTTGATTATTAAGATTAAACACTGTAATGCTTACTTGCCTAAAATGCCTAGTTGTCGATAATTTCAAGTGAAATTTGTTGCTGTTGAATTTGTGCGTAATGGATTTTTTTATTATTTTTTCCGTAATCAGCGAACAAAAAACCTATAAAAATCACTGATTATATTTTGAACAATTTTCCCATCGCGGACCTGTGTAATATCTAATTCATTTATTGCTTCTGTAATATAACGCATATAATACATAATTTAAAAGAATTTAAAAATAAACAAACAATATTGGATGAATTAACTTTAAAAATAATTGAAAGGATTGTGGTATATAATAAATAAACCATTTTCGTTGATTATTTTTTTATAAATTTAATGAAAAATAAGAGGCAGTACCTAAAGAGTGTTTCAAATTACGCGGCTCTTTAAGAATAAGTAAAATACAGATGACGCACTGAATTTGTCTGGGTATGTGGGCATTTAGAAAGTGTGATATATGACATTTATAAAAATGGCTTCGTACACGGTACAACAACGCGTTCAAATTGTTGAATTATTTTATGAAAATCAGCGTTCTGTGAAAAGAGTTTTTAGAAAATTATATGAATTTTATGGTGTACATAATCGTCGATCTGAAAGCACTATTGGTCGAATTATTAAAAAATTTCAAGAGACTGGTTCCGTGGAAGATCAAAAAAGTGAAAAATACAGTCGTAGTGGTCGTTCACAAGAAAATATTGGTTTGGTTCGTGAAAGTGTGCTGAAGATCCTGAAATGTCCATTAGACGACGTTCACAACAACTTGGACTTAGTGGATCAACAACATGGCGTGTTTTTCATAAGGATTTAGCTCTGAAAGCATATAAGGTTCAAATAACACAGAAACTGAAGCCATTGAATCATTTAAAACCTCATTCATTTGTCAATTTCATCAATAAACAACCAGCTGATTTTTCTCAAAAAATAATGTTTTCCGATGAGGCACATTTTGAACTTGGTGGCTATGTTAATAAACAAAATTGCCGTATCTGGGGTGAGGAAAATCCACGAATTATTCATGAGCATCCTTAGCGAGTTACTGTTTGGTGTTTGGACCTTACTTCTTTGAAAATGCTGCTGGTGAAGCTGTAACTGTCAATGGTGATTGACATCGTCGTATGTTAACCGAGTTTTTATGGCCTGAATTAATGAATATTTATCTAGAGGATATGTAGTTTCAACAGGATAGCGCTACGCCTCACTTTGCACACGAATCAATTGATTTATTGAGAGAAAAATTTTCTGGACGTGTAATCTTAAGAAACGGTGATGTTAATTGGCCACCAAGAAAATAGTCTAACGGTGTCAAATCACATGGATTTGACACCGTTAGAGTATTTTCTTTGGGGTTATGTGAAAAGTCAGGTTTATAAAAACAATCCACAATCAATTCCTGCTTTGAAAGGTGAAATTATTTGTGTCATAACTGATACTTCAATTATCAATAAAAGTTTTTGAAAGTGAATGCAAATTATGTGTTTTATTTGTATTTGTTCTTTAAAAAAATTTTAAACACCCTTTAAATGCCACTTTCGTATGCTCAGTTCTTCAAGTTTCAACGCAAATATTATATAAAAATAAAATTTCCGCGGTAGAGAAAAATTTAATATCCTTTCTCTTCATATATTAAGAGCACTTATACTTTGTCAGTGTTTGTCTCACACTGTCTTGCAATATTCAAACAATTCTGTAATAATATGCTTGGATAAATTAAATTACATTATTATATAAACAAATTAATAGTAAATTTATTACTCTTTTTTATTTCTTAATTAATATGTAACGTATTTGCCAGAATGTTTAAAATTAAAGTTTGTATAAATTGTAAGAGGGAGAATGGTTTCCAGCTCGCGGCTGGGTAAGATTTATTTGTTAGTGCGCATCCTATGATCTATTGCTTTTATCTTTCAGTGTAAAGCGCGAACAGTGTATACATACATACATACGTATGTATATTTTATCTTTGTATTCCTGTATTTGCTTATGTCCATATCCTACACGTATGTATATACATATACGTCTGCGAATATGACGATTATTAGTCAGAAGCTCACACTTCAGGTAATTAATTTACGAGATTAACCCTCCGAATACCAAGTATAAAATCGCGCCTTTACGTGTGGCAATGGACCCTGGTTATTTTTCCCGGTATATGTAATCCTTTGAGAACGGGTTTACAGCAAGTACTATTACATGCATGTGAATACTCTTTTTTTTTGAAGGGAGTAAGAGAGTTTAAATATTTTGGAATTTACACTCGTAATCAAAAGGCAAATACAATAATTTTTCATCACGAAATTTCGAGAATCGCGCTAAAGCATTATTGAAGTAACAGTATTTTTAAAAATAACAAAAATGTAGTCAGTCCTACAACACATTCGCAAATTCAATGAATAACAAGTTAAATCAAAATGCGTGGGTTCAGAAAACATCAATATGATTCACGACTAATTATGATAGACTTGACATATTGATTTTGCGATATAATTCACTAAGGGATTTTAGTGTAATTAATCTATAATTGAATATTAACGTATTTGTATAAAGTTAATTATCACTCATTCTATATTATCTTATTTATTTAAACAAAAAATGAAACTACAATAAATATAGAAATATACGTATGCATAAAGAACATTTATGATGATAGTTTGATAGCAATCTATCTGGATAATTTAGAACCAATAAACTTATAATTAATACGTTTTTCATATTAGACAAATAAAATTCTTTTTGTGTCCGACATCCAATGAAATCGCATTGAAAAGCCGATGTGTGTTCACCTCCTTTCTCCCTCCAACGAACTTGCTAACAAATAACGCTTTTGTAAGGTGCCCAATTGTCTTCCTTCTACGAGGGTGGTCCCAGAAGTACCCGGTCCAACAAAGAAGACACAAAAATTTTGGACAGAAATATATTTATTTTTCAAAATAATTTCCTTTTACCTTACACTTTTCCCAGCGATGTTCAATTCGATACCCTTTTTACAATAAGAACTGTCTTGCTCCTCAAAATAGCCATTAACTGTCGACATCACTTCTTCATCGTTGAAAAATCTATGACCACTGACCCATTTTTTCAAGTTTGGGAATAGAAAATAATCCGAGGGGGCTAAGTCTGGCGAATAGGGCGCATGAGGTAGCAATTCAAACTTTAATTCATTAATTTTGGCCATTGCAATAACGGATTTGTGAGCTGGTGCATTGTTTTGATGAAACGACACTTTCTTCTTAGCCAAATACGGCCGTTTTTGCTTGATTTTTCGCTCAAATGTTGCAATAAGTTCGCATAATACTCGCCGTTGATAGTTTTTCCTTTTTCAAGATGGTCAATAAAAATTATTCCACGTGCTTCCCAAGAAACCGATCCATGACCTTGCCTGCAGATGAAACGGTCTTCGCCTTCTTTGGAGCCGGTTCTCCCTTTTGAGTCCATTGTTTTGATTGTTCTTTTGTCTAGGGTGTGTGGTGATGGACGGCGCAAAAATTCCGCTTTGTTACTGCGAAACTTCGCTAAACACTCAATTGAAACATCTTCGCGACACTGTTTTTGCTCGAGTGTGAGCAAACGCGTCACCCATTTTGCACACAGCTTTCTCATGGACAAACTTTCAGATAATATGCGATGTACCGCACTTTTTGAAATGCCTACTATGTCTGCTAGCCGCGCACTTTCAGTAGACGATCATCCAGTACCGCTTTGTGGATTTTCTTCACCTTTTCTGGAGTCGTTACCTCATTTGATCGACCACTATCGCAGTGGCAGCTTGTACGGCCTCATTTAATCTCTGCTATCCAATATTTCACTGTTGTAAACGAAGAAGCAGACTCACCCAGAGTAGAATCCAGTTCAGTACATTGTCGGTATCTTAAGATTTATTTTTACTTAAATCATTTATAATACTGATAAAATCTTTCTTTGTCATATCAGATAAGTACATAAATAACATTTAAAATAATAAAATTATAGAGAAAAATATTTAAAAAATCGTTTATTAAATATAGGGCCATATTATAATAAAAATTCTTAATAAATATAACAAAAATGTAAACTGGGAAAATTAATTGTATATAACAATTTGCAAGGTTGAGATGACTTTAGATAAAAAGGCTAATTAAATATAATACTTCAAATAATGTATATAATTACAATGAAATTGAAAACTAACGAGAATAAGAATAGCGTTAAATTCTTATTAAAAATTTGAAAATCTAATACGAATGAAATTTAACAGATTTGTAGGTTTGATAGGTGCTGGGACGTTTTCTTTCTCTTTCTTTTTTTAATTAATTCAAACAGTTGGACAAAAACTGATATGTATGATGTAGTATGCGTATATTGGAAAAAGTATCTCTTCACGCCTACTCATTCTAAGAGTTGCAGAGAGGGAATCACCTCATTTCACTCCTGTATTAGCTTTGAATTCTTCTGTTGTTAATGTTCGAAAACGCACTTTTGCTATTATATCCTTTAAACTCATTGTGACCAGCTCTCTCATTTTTCGGTATGACTAATGTTTCCAGTTTTTCTATCATCGATAGATCGATTCATACGAAGTGCCAAACTGGGCAAAAAATACAACAGACCCAATAATATCGAGCACAAAAGTAAAACTGATGAAAGCGAGAAAATTCGTATTAGGCATAAACGAAACGAAACCAAAATACACGAGGATGGAAGAAGAACGAAAAATGTAGACACATTTAATAACTGGAAATTTTAAGTTCAAAGCATTATCCAGCTTTAATTATCTGAGAGTGATGATAGGACAAAGGATGAAAGAATGAGGAAATAAGAGAATCTTAATATTAGTCGTTACATATGCAATGGAAACAACGATAATAACCAAGAAAGAAGAAGAAAATCTGTTGGAAAGGAAAATAATGTGAATTGGAGCAAATATAACGGGAGATGGAAAGAGAATAGTAAAAAAACAGAAATAGAGTGGTGGGATGATTTGCAAGAAAATATAACATTCTGCATTAATTGACTGGAAAATGAAGTTGCAGAGATAGAAAAGAGTGGAGAATTGCTAACACGCCAGATCAAACAAAACATTGCAACAACCAAGCAAAAAAATAGAGTAATCTACCTCATCAAATAGATTTAAATAAACGATCGTTACTAGTCGTATCATCGCGATCGAATAACAATGATGATTATGACGATCTCCCTTCACCCCTATGCCCACATAATAAACGATGTACGTTATTTCTGTTTTCCTGGTAATTATACATCTTTAAACATGCCATTTGAAACTAATATACGCTACTAGTTCTGCTTTTGGCTTTCCTGACCCCTTAGCAATGGCATAGAGCATGCAAACATATACATTTAGAATGTAAGAAACATAAGTATGACTTATTGTTTTATTATTTAAATATATCGATATATGATGTGATAATTCATTATTACGTACATGATAAGGAACAAGAATAATCACATGATTTAAAGCGTAGACGAGTATAATAATAATAATAATTCATTTATTTTCCAACAGTATACCAGGTCTACCGAAAAGTCATTACCAGTTTTTCTAACAGATGTCTATAGGCTTAAGTATGCAATGTTATGATTTGACACGTTCGTCATTTTATTCTACTGACATCAAGCTTCAAAGCTATATATGTTATATTTTGCAAAAATAACACCGTCATAGATTTATACTCATTTATACTCATCGTTTGCTAGTAGAATGTTACTCACCATGCTCCAACCATAAAAATATGTGAGGGGTGGTTTCGATAATTCAAAATGGGTGATTTCGATGTGCAAGGCAAAGAACGTTCTAGTAGATCGAAAAAGTTGAAGATGCGAAACTGCAGAAGTTATTGGATGAAGACCCAACCCAAACTCAAAAATAATTAGCAGAAGCATTAAATGTGGTCCAAGAAATGATTAGCGACCGATTTGAGCAATGGAAAATATCCAAAAGATGGGAAAATGGGTGCCACATCAATTGAATGACAGGAAAATGGAAAGTTGAAAAATCGGCTGTGAAATGCCGCTTCAAAGGTATGATGAGAGGTGATTTCTGCATCGAATAGCGACGGGTAATGAAAAGCGGATTTATTTTGAAAACCCTAAGCACCAAAAAAACCTGGTTATTACCTGGTGTAGCCGGCCCATCGACTCCAAGCCCAAATCGTTTTAGTCGCAAGATAATGCTCTGTGTTTGGTGGGACCAGAGTGGCGTATTGCGTATTACGAACTGTCGAAACCTGATAAAAGGGTTAATACTCATCGCTACCGACAATAAATTATCAATTTGAATCATGCATTGATAGAAAAAACGTCTAGAATGGGCCCAAAGATACGGCGAAGTGATGTTACAGAACGATAACGTGCCGTCTTATACAGCAAAACCGGTCAAGGAAGCGTTGAAAGAACTTGGATGTGACATAATACCGCACCCGCCCTCCATACTCTCCAAACCTTGCCCCGTTCGATTATCACGTTTTCGTATCAATGGGACACGCGCCTGCAGAGCAGCACTTCGCTAATTTCGAAGAAGTTAGAGTATACCTCGGTGAATCATTTTGCTCAAAGGACAAATAGTTTTTTTTGGATGGCATCCATAAATTACTTGGAAGATGGGCAATTAAATGACTAATACTTTGTATACATAAATTTTTCCATTTTCTTGAAAATTATGTAGTGTTTTTACAAAAAAAAATCGGTAATGACCTTCCGGTATACCTGGTACAACCACATTAAGAACAATGTAATCAACTAAAAAGAACTAAGCAGTATAAATAGAAGAATAGAAGAAGAATACAATGTACAATAAGAAAAATTAATTGACACAGAAAGGAAAGGATTAATTCATTTCGGTTCAAGATGCCATGGCAAAAAACACGATAATAGTACATAGTATGGAAATCGTATACGCTCATATGTAGATACCTTTCATTGTAATAAAATCAAAGACAAGTAAATCAAAGGCTTGTGCTTTTATCTATTTGTTTATGGACGTCTGACCTATATACATAAATACAGAAATATTTCTCCTTTAATCAGTACATTACAGTTTAGCATAGTGTACATAAATCCGCTGAATATTATTTGTTTACTAATTATAACATACGACTATCACGAAGAAACACGAAACTCGAATAGGCGAGAGGAGAAATTTTACGAAACTCTCAAAACTATTATAGATCAAACGATGCAGGACATTTCTTTTGAGGTTTCCGCGACGTATGGATTAGAATTTTTGAATGAATATCGACCACCTGCGGCAGAAATAGTGGATGAAGTCACGCGAAGACATTAAAGAAATTATGCCATATAAAGCCGTTTAATAAGAGGAACAGAAAATGGTTTTTGGCCTACGTACTCTTTTTAGAGAACCTGCCAAACTTAATTAAATTCTAGATTTTCATATTGGAGCCGTTTCTTTGTTAGTTCTGAAATAGATATATGCGATATAAATTTTGCAATTATAATAATTTCAACTTTTTCAATTTAACTGCAAGATTAACGGACAATAGGTATGAAGAACATAATTTCTAGTAACATGATTCTAATTAAAAATTATCTCTTTAGTTTACGTAGAATGGAAGTCCTAGAGCTATGATTATTTTTTTCACAATTTTTTTCTTTCATTTTTGATATTTCCAAGACCTCCGTTTCCCTGTCCTCATATGCATGTTTATTTTAACGTGATCTATAATTCTTTTCGAATATCGTTCCTTTATTTTGATAGAGAACTTTAAAGTTTTAGTAATGTCGAAGTTCTATCTAGTTTTTAATTTAAACAAAAATACGATTATGTTTACAACGCGATTCGATTTACTTTATTTATTATATCTAATATTTAAAAGAAAATATATTTATAAAATACAATCACAGCTTCACTTCTAGCTACCTATAAAGGGTACCAGGAAAGTTTTGCAATACAGCTTTGTTTATTTAATTTTTTCAAAGGAATTTCCTCTACACTGAATATACCTCTCCATCCTCCGAAACTAATTTTTAAACCAGTTCTGCCAACTTTCACTAGGGAGTAAAGCACACTCGTTGTCCCAAGCGCGCAGAAGGTCCTCATCACTAGAAAACCACCTCCCTTTTAGCTTCATTTTCACATGTAGGAACAGTGCAAATTCGCATTGAGCAAGATCTGGGTTTTAGTGATGGTGCTAGTTTCAATCCTGTCGTTGTCAAATATTCGGTGCAGGCTTTGGTGCGGTGAGCTGGAGCATTATCGTGATGGAGAAACCAGGTCCATTCATGACTTTGGTCGCAGGTTCTTCTTAGATCCAATGACTTTAGGCAGGCACTGTTCAGTATACTACTTAGCTGTGACTGTCTTCTCCGTGTCCAAAACGACGCGTTCCACAATTCCACTCGATTTGAAAATTACAGCTATCAGTTTCTTCTTGATAGATCGGGATTTTCTGACAACTACGGGTGTGTCCTCACCATCAAAGACCCAAACTTTGTTTTGAACTTTGGTCGGCACATCGTAATAGTACAGCCAAGTCTCGTCACCTGTCAGGATGTTGTTCACATACCGAGATTGCCTCTTATTAAACTTTTTTAACATCTCCCGGCACCAAGTCACACGTCGTATCATCTGCTCTTCAGTCAGTCGATGCGGCATCCAGAGAGAATAAAGTTTCTTTACGTGCAAATGATCATGCCTAATCGAAAGAATTGCTGGTGCATTTAGGCCTGAAGTACCCTCTGTCTGTTGGTAGGTCACTCGCCTGTCCTCGTCAAGCATTTTCCTCACAGTAGTAACGTTTTCCTCCGTAACTGATGTTCGTGGCTTTCCCGGCCTCTCAGCATCCTCCACAGTTAAATTTCCCCTTTGGAATTCTCTATACCACCTGAATATCGTTGTGCGATGTGGACAAACACCACCTAGTGCAAGAGCCATTTCTTCGAAGCACTGGTCTATGTTTAAACCACGCACGAAATTATAACGCAAAACTGCCCTTATCTCATTTCGTGACCACAATGCCATCGCAATCACTTTACACTCTCACTCCTAATGAATAACTGATCCCATCGACATGGCGCGGCGGCTACTATGCACATATGAACATGTCTCAACATGTAGCAACGAGCAGCTTCCTACGATTCATTGTTGCGTCATATAACAAAACTTTCCTAGTATCCTTTGTATAGTGTTTCCTAAATGTTAATAAAAGCGTGTGCTTAATAGAGAAGAAATAACAGACGGGGATATATTTTGTACAAACGTTTTTGCAAAGTGGTACAAATCGCAAGCAATAGTTTTAGAGTTTTTCTAGCAGATTAACATTTTTTTAAACATCTAGATGTTTTGTTCAAACGAAAAAAAATCTTTAATGAAGAAGTTTTCGAAACCGAAAATTCAAATATTGCTTTTCAATTATATTTATATTCTCGTTTCTTATTGCCAAAACTATGTTGAAGGACATGGAAATTTATTTAGCTAATACATGTTCATTTTGTTGACATGTTTTGTCTTCCAACAATTTACATTGTTAAATGTTCTCTCTTTATTTCAGAGTAAAAAGCATGATTGACGTAATAGAAACAATATTTTACTCATCTTTCTTACGTGTCTTGTACGAAACATAATGTATATTTTTATTTATTTATTTATTATTTACGATGTAATTTCTTCATTCGTTTGATAAGTATTTTGTTTCATCTTCATTTTTATTCCTTGACCGTCAGTTAAAATTGAACTATTCGTCATTAGATTATTTTTGTGTAGTTACCTCTTAGATGTGTTTGTTTATAATACCATTGGCATCGTATATTTTATGATTTTGTTCCCAGTATTAGTTGTTGAATTTTCATTACATAATAGTCTTTCAATCTGATACCGACGAAAATTGTCGTTATACCAATAAATCACAGATTTTCCATTAAACGAATTTAAATTTATTTACTCTATGAATGCCCGCCAATTCCCATTCTATGCAGAATAAATTTAATTAAGAAAAAGCAATCCCTATTGGAATAGCAATTAAATTTTAAGATGACTTAATTAAGTATTGTCTAGACAAATCGAGAAAGAAAATTAATCGCTTCTTTTCGCGATTTAAACCAGAATGATTCACAAACGGGAACATACTCGGTCGTTAAGGGACAGGTTTCATCGGTATGTAGAATGGGAAAGGTAACGTACAGTTTATAGTTGTGCGAATGCTTTTGTTCTTGTTGGTTTAGTCTGGGCAACAACACACAAATGCCAATTCTGAGATTAATTCGACGATATACGAATGATTTTCAATTTCGGCGGTCACAGAGGCATCCAATTTTGCTTAGGGCTTTTGTTTACAAGTCATGATTATAACGTCCACGACCCTTAGGTCTTATACCAGGATCGCTCTTCGACGCACTACTACCAGCATTAGAACACACACTGCACTAAATTCAACATTTACTCTATATAGCAAACTGAATCCGCATCGGAATACTATATTTGGATTACTGAATCTCATAATACACAAATACAGTTATTATTAATGATTGTTTTCCATGATACGCGGAAATAGATATATCTACATAGACTTTTTCAACCCTTCCAGGCGAATTTAAATGAATTATTTGGAAAATGAAGCTAATTCCTTCAGATATCATCATTTTGATAATCGTTTTATCCAAAAGTAAATACGTGAAATATTACCAGTATGTAGGTTTGAAGCACCAACGTGCTCATCAGAGTATTAAAAGACACGGTATTGAACATAACGCCGACAAATATAACAACTATTTTAATTTTTAATCTAAGTGTTTGATAAATTTCTTCAAAGAAATGCTATAATAATGTACACTTTACATTACATACGTGGTGAGTTCAATAAATACTCTTCTTGAGCAGAGAGGATGTGAATTTAAGCTGCTTTTGTATTATTTTTCAGCCATGATTTGAATATATTGTTGTAATAAATGAAAACGACTCATTTTAACACCATTATAGTAGTTACTCTAATAATAATCTGTTAGACATTATTCCATAAGTTTCTTATAGGTTTTCCTTAGAAAGACTTCTTTAAATGCATAAATAAAAAATAATCAATAGGCGCGAGCTTGGAATTATATCTTGGGTAACTAAGATCCTATAAATTACACTTTTGAATGGCAATTAGGCGCATTATCGTAAATCGAACGCACACTTTTAGTCCGTTTTCCTTTTTTTCTCTTTCAAGTTTTTTCGTGATTTATGCCAGATTGTTGCATGACAAAAATCATTTATTAAAACATTACACTCGTAGTCGATCGTTAGAATATCCTAATAATCACAAAAAAACTGTTGTCTTAATCTTTAACCCCATTGATTCGATTTTAAATAAGCGATAGCAATACACAATCATTGCTTTGTCTTCGGTAACAATTTTACTTGCAATTCTTATACTATCATAAAGTTTGGCGCCATTAGATTCTGTAAAACCGAAGGAAATATCAATTTTTCACGAAGAATTGTTTTTGAGAAATTTAGTAAAATAATAATAATAATACCTCATATACAACCATGCTCAGATGTATTAGACACCCCAGGTAAAAACCCTTATTCTCGGTATTATCCAAGTCTGACGGAAATTAACCGTAAAAATAGTTAATGGTATTTACAGAAATGCGTTTTTGAATACCCTAGTTAATCCCCTATTGAAAAGAATAGGTGGAAAGGGGAAATTGTGAATTTTAGAGATTTAGTGTCATTCTAGCGGTGTGTAAGCAACGTGCGTTTGTGAGTGTGGTAGAGATCAATTAGATTATCCTATTTTTTCACGTTGTGTCAGTTATTTGTTGAAGAAAAATGCCTAAAACACGCGAGTTGTCGGTAGGGGAATGCGAACAAATAGTGCTACTGCATTCCCAGAAGTTATCAATAGCAGCAATTGCAAAAAAAAAAAATGTTCGCGATGTGCGATCCGTACAACCATTAGTCGCTATCAGGAGAGTGGGTCGTTTGTTAACAGACCAAAAAGTGGCAGAAAACCCTGTACCTCGATTAGAGAAGACAGCATTTTACAAAGACTGGCTCTCAGTGATAGGAAAAAATCGTCGAAACAGCTCGCCAGTGAGCTGAAACAGCATTATCGCGTACAGTTTCTGCGCAAACAGTGAGAAGGCGTCTCCAGCGTGCTGGTTTACGAGGGTGTAAAGCGCGACGTAAACCGCTTTTAACTGACGCTCATAAAAAGAAGCAGTATTTATGGGCCAAACAACATGAAAATTGGACAATCGAGAAGTGGTCGAAGATTCTTTGGTCTGATGAATCGAATATCGAGGTATGTAAGTACATCTTCATGACTTATATTCTTATCGTTGTATGAAATTCAGTCTACATGTAACATTAAACAAAATTAATCCTGTCTAAGTGCTAACTTTCTTCTTTTGCCTGGAGCTTTGGGGACTACCTGGAACGCTATACGTTCGGCGCAGGCAAGGGGAAGCTTATGAACCACAATGTATCATTCCCACAGTAAAATTTGGAGGTGGTACTATCATGATTTGGGGTTGTATGTCTGCATACGGTGTTGGAGAAGTGTACCTGTGCGATGGACGGATGAATAGCCAACGCTATTTAGCCATGTTGGAGGAAGTATTAGAACCGTCTGTGCTAAAACTATTCGATCAGGATATTCCACAATACATTTTTCAGCAAGATAATGCGCCCTGCCACAAATCGGGAGCTGTAATGCGTTGGTTGGAGGAAAACACAGTGGAGGTATTGGATTGGCAGTCACAAAGTCCCGATTTGTCGCCCATTGAAAATTTGTGGCGTATCTTAAAAACTAAAATCACGGAACATAAATGCCTGTCAAAAGCAGAATTATCAACAAAAATTCGCGAAATATGGGCTGCAATACCACCGGCAGAGTGTTACAATTTAGTAGCAAGTATGCCTCGACTTGTGCGAGCTGTCATTAAGGCCAAGGCCGGAGCGACAAAATATTGATAAATTGTACTATATTACTAAATAACACTTTGTACATAATTTTCACAACAGTTTTATTTTCCTCACCTCTCTTTTGACTAAACTATATGAACTATATATGTATGTATGTACATAAATTCGTAAGGTGTCTAATACATTTGAGCATGGTTGTATATATATATATATATATATATATATATATATATATATATATACATATATATATATGTATATAAAGCATCACTAAGCTTGTAATATTTTTTGAAATATAAATTTCGATCCAGAGGAAAATTTAATTAACCAAACCAACAGTAAAATAGGAACTTGGACAAACAAAATAATACATGGAACACGTCCTCGCGAAATAACGCAAACACATATTGACAAGCAGGCAAGCAACAAATGGGTGGAAGTTGGAAATATTTGCCCAGAAACTGAAAATTTCATTACGCTAACTCACATAAAACTACTAAGGAGTTATACCCAATTGACGTTTCTATAACTAACACCCATAAAATTCAGAAAAAATATACAGAGAAACGCAATAAATATATCCGTCTGGACAGAAGAAATAACAACTATGACATCCGAAGTAGGTCAAAATTATACTAATTATAATATATACAACTAGAGTAATTCCATGAAAGCCTTAAAGAACTTGATCTCAATCCAAAGAAATATATATATATATATATATATATATATATATATATATATATATATAACGTTGCAAAAACTATTATTTTGAGCATTTAGTCAATTATCAGAAGATTTCTGAATACTCAGTAAAGAAGAACTTAATTTCATTTGCATTTAAATACCAAGATATTAATAATAATGATAATAATGTTAACATAATTGTAAATATATAATGTATTTTGATATTGAATTATCTTTTAATATCCGTGTTATCAATGTAGTTTCATTGGCATATGGTATGATGGGCTTTATATTGCAAAATGCTAAGCAATTTAATAATATATTCAATTGAAAACTTTATACATTTCGCTAGTCCGTTCGAGATTGGAGTATGGCTCGATAGTATGGAATTCTTATTACGAAATCAAAAAAAAAGCTATAGAATGTGTGCAAAGACGACTTTTGAAATACCTTTGGTTTAGAAATCACTTATTACGAAGTCCAAAAAAAAGCTGAAGAATGTGTACAAAGACGATTTTCGAAATACCTTGGTTTAGAAATCACTGCGTCTACCCTCACAGAGATTTTCCCTGACACCTTATTGAGTACTTTTGCCATGGCTTCAATGGAGATAAGACGGATTATGTCCGGTTTGTCTTTCTTACATGGGTTAATCCATGGTCGGATAGATTCTCCGGAGCTTCTGGGTGGACTCAACTTCTATGTGCCGCGTCTTTCTTTACTCCACCAGCGCGCACTAATATACTTGTTAAATCGCCCATTACATTTATGTGTACTTCATATAATAAATTTGGTAATAATTGCGATATATTCAGTTGCTCCGCTAAGGATTTGCAAAATATTTTTGGTGTGTCGCAAGATATATGCATGAACTTATGTTGAGTTTTATAATGGTTAACTGTAGGGATTAATAATTAATTTCTTAGATGTAAGCTTCTTGTTATGTATATTGATGATTTTGATATTTGTAGTTCTTTATTATATATTGTCCTGTTATTAGTATATGTATGTACACTGTTGGGCAATAAATACTTTATTATTATTATTATTATTATTATTATTATATAATACTCTTTGTAAATTCACCGTTTTGTGGTGTATAGTAGCACTACAGTATCAATCGCCTACAGTCCGAGCTCAAACCCACAGAGATTTGGGTTGAGTGAAAAGTTTCCGGCGTTAAAAGTCTTCGCCATAATCAGCCGCGTACAATCCGAACTCAGACCCATAAAGAAGTATGTAGGTTGAGTGAAAAGTTCCCTATCGTTAGGCTGAGAAAGTCAGTGATATCTACGCCATAATAATAGCAATATTTATTTAAATCGCGCAACAGAAATCCCAAAACGAGTAATATATTAATATTACACAATAATTAAATATATAAAAATAGTATACGTATCTAGAAAAGTAGTACATAATAGAGTGGATATGTGTATTAATGAATACAAAATAAATTATAAAAAGTCAAAGAAATATTCTGGAAAAAGATTTAAATTCTTAGCTGAATGTACTAAGGACGCGTAGGAGTAAATTGGTTCTAGACGTTGCAATAGTAATCGTTTCGGAGACTCCTACCGATGAACTCGTATTCAGATGTTAACTTGAGCCAACAAGGCTGGCGAGCAGTCTTGTTCGTTATTAATTTTTTAAAAAATTGGCAGGGATAGTTTGTTTAGTGGAGCATAATTCAAGTCAGGAGCAGGATAAAATTCATCAATCTTAAACGAGAAGAACTTCAGAAATATTTCATTGAGTTCGCTGTATTTCATTAATTTGAATATTGTATATGGGATAAAATATTATGACACTGTGTATTTCTATTTACTAATCAATAGCGCATAGAAAAGAGCGAAACTATGTTGTTGGAATCCTTACAAGTCCGAATAATATATCCTATAGTTCCAAATAGAATATCGACAACACTATGAATGTGATCCGAAAATCTAAGCCTTTCATCAAAAACAACACCAAGACCTTTTGCATGTGTTTTACGCTCGTTTTCGAAATTATTCAACCGGTAGCTTTCCTAGTGAAGGATACAAAACAGCATTTTTCTAGTAAAACTAACATTTCCTATAATTTCAAATAACAATCGAAACAGTTTCTTGACGCAATAGTCGAATCCGATGCCTTTTAAATTGGTTGGGCTGGTCGTATCTTCAAAAATGTCATACTTCGTTACGTAAGAACTTAATTGAAATACCATATTCAAATTTAGTAACATTACTATTATGACAGTATTATTTCATTGGTAAATACTGTTGACGTTCTTTAATCAATCGATCAAATTTCTGTTGTTTAACTTTAAAACTTTAAGTATTAGAATCATACAAGTACTATCTGGCAAGTACATAAATAACTATGTTAGAACAGTAATTTATAAAACTTATCGGAGAGTTCCGGTTTAGACGAGCGTAGCCGGCGCATCATGATGTATAAGAGATAAAGAGTTTCCATCTGGATGGACGTAACTGGCACGTAATAATGCATAAGTGGACATAAGAAAACCACCACTGTTGAAAGTGAGTTTTGAGGATACGACCTAAAATTAACCATTTTTGGCTCAAAAGAATGCGAATATCTCGGAAACGAAAAGGGTTCTGGTTTGGACGAGTGTAACTAAGGTATCGTAATGCATAAGTGGACACCGAAAAACTGAATTTGATGTAGAAGACTTGCAGTTGGTAAATTTTAGTGACCAATTAATCAGCATACTATTACTAAATTACACGAACTGTCAAAAATCACTTCTACTCACGTACGCAACATATCCTGTAAAAAATTGAAACAATATGAACATTATTTAAATTTATGACAATTAATTTAACACATAAAATACACAATTTAAATGTAAAAGACAGCAACAAGTTACATTGAAAAAAGCTAAATCCTGAGATGATGAGATAACGAGGAAAGTCAAGATGCCAACATACGAAATAAGGTAGACACATTATATTCACGACACTCTTTTTGCCCGAGTGTGAGCAAACGCGGCACCCATCTTGCACACAACTTTCTCATGTCCAAATTTTCAGATAATATGCGATGTACCGCACTTTTTGAAATGCCCACTATATGTGCTAGCTCTCGCACTTCCAGTCGACGATCATCCAGTACCGCTTTGTGTATTTTCTTCACCATTTCTGGAGTCGTTACCTCATTTGGTCGACCCTGCGATACTCGTCTTGGCAGCTGGTACGGCCTCGTTTAAATTCTGCTACTCAATATTTCACTGTTGTAAACGAAGAAGCAGACTCACCCAGAGTAGAATCCAGTTTAACTTTTATATCGGTTGGGCTGAGGTCTTTCAAATGAAAGTCTTGTATCACGTAACGATGATCAATTTTCTCCATTTTCACAAATTCACTGAAAACGTTCAATATTGATGGCTGTCAAATAAATACTAAACAATGTGGCGTCTTCAAACATGAAACATATGCTTTATAGATTATGTACTTTCTAATACAGTGATATTTTTCAAACAACTACCGCCATCTCTAGGTCAGGCCGGGTACTTATGGGACCACCCTTGTAGATTCTCATTAATATAAACAAAATAGAAATTATCGTAATTGCAAGAGAAACAAATCAAATAAATATTTACCGGCTAAACTATGAAATTAAACACACGAAAAATCGTACTTAGGATGAATGCTGAGCACACGGAATAGCTTTGAACCCGAAATAACCAACAGAATAGCTAATGCCAACAAACGTTACTATAGCCTGAACAAAGCGTTAAAAGCAAGAAAGAGGTATTGGCCGAAACTAAGATTAAAATATTTAACAATGTATTCATACCGGCTTTATTTTAAGGGCGTGGGTTTTGAACAACGAATGCAAATCAAATATTTAAGAACAGTTGCGAAAGTTAAACGATCGTTTAAGAAATACGGAGCCAAGATAACAATTAAACTTGACGTCTGTACAGGAAAAATTGAGAGAAGAGAACTAACACGTCTAGGTCATATAACGAGAAGAGATAATAGATTAGTGAAAATAATTCGGAAGACAGGAAAAAATAAAAGAAGGAAAAAATCTAAAATTTAAAAATAAGAAAAGTAGTAGATAAAAACAAGAACTGGAGAGAAATAGAATTATTAGCTCAAGATAGCAAAGAATGGAGGAAGTTTTGTATATGATAGATGAGATATAATCTAATCTTATCTATCATATGGCTTTCATGTGTATTGAATGAAGCGTAACTAACGTGGAACTCAATTTAGAAAACGTACAAGATCAGCTTAGAGTCTTAAAAGTTATCTTTAACGTATTCCAATCTAAAATTTTAGTAATTATGGATTTAACATGATTCGAACTAACTAGAAGCACACTATATGATTTGAATATTACTATAATTGGAACTAAAATGTAATTAAAAATATACTAAAAAGTTTGGAAAGTAAATTCAAAATAAATAAATTCAAAATACGACCGCTAGAATTTTTTAAAAGCGTTAAATAAAATATTGAATTGAATCAGCCTTTAATTCATGAGAATTCATATCGATGACTAATATTAATAAATACACAGGTTGTTAAAATTTTCGCTTATTTTATTTTTAATTATACTATGAAACGAAGAAAATGAATCAGCCATTGAAAGTACAGGATGATTCAAATAGGTGGACACCCTTTCAATGGGCTCTATTTCCTGAATTATGTATTGTATTTTAATTCTGGAAATTACATTTAGTTACATAAGTTGGAGTTTATAGATGTTCCATAGATCCCCTTCGACTGCACATAAACGCAGCTAAATTTATCAGACCCTCAATGAAGAATGTGTTGCGTCTCTGAGTTCATGGCAGCTAGTTTCTTAGGTCATTCAAATTTGTGAGAATAGATGGTACTTAAACTGCATGTTTCACGAATCTCCCAAGAAAAAAAATTGCAAAGCATAAGAACGGTAAACTTTGATGTTCAGAACTGAAGTGTCAGGTCTTCATTACCCATGCGATCTATACATCGTTGAGGTAGAGATTCATTCAGGAAATGCCGAACATTCAAGTGCCAAAGGGATACAGCTCCGTCCTGTAAAATGTAACTTTTCAATCTTCATTATTTTAAGGAACAGGCCAGGCCGATTTTGCAACATTCTAACATACGTTACTCTAGTAAACGTGCTTTCATCAAAAAAGAAAGGTCCGTTAGCGATATGATGCTGAACACATTAATTTTCGTCCTACTCTTATTCTTCTCATCCCAGTATTACCCAGGGATTTTGTAACCTCTATATGCGGAAGCTGTGCCTGTTGACTTTCTCATTTAGATGAAATGTCACTTCATCGCTAAATGAATGAACATCTTCCATGTTTCGAAGTCACAAAATTCTGTACACTTTATCTTGCTGTCGTTATTTGAGACGAATCTCGTTTTTCTTCTAGGCCCATGATGTTCATTAATGAGTCCGACATCGAAGAGGGGAAAGCAGTTTTTGAATTTTTCCGTTAACAGTTTGAGGTGGAATTAGAATAGGAAGTAGGGCTCTTTTATTATTCTTTCGAGGTCGTTCTGGAGCCATTTGCTTTACCATATATTCAAAGGCTAAAAAATGTCACATTTCAGCAAGACAATGTTCACTCTCATGTTGCAGCTGTTACATTACAGTTCTTGTAAGAGGCTAACATCAGTATTCTAATTGGTCTGTGCGTTCGTCAGACCTATTGCCCATAGAACATGTCTAGGATAATGATATGTCTAAAGGTTGGTATGCTTCGTAACCCACCAATGAACTTTCAACACTTACATGACGAACTTAGAACAAGCTTCCACAGGAGTCTATAAAACATCTTATTAGAAACATGCTATGACGAATAGTTGAATGTATTCGTTTGCGTATAGCGGCAACTTATTATTAAATTTTCTCTATAAAAGAAATGATAATGTAATCATTTTAATCTCAACACAATATAATTTGTAGTGGCTAGTTCAGTTATTTAAAGTAAACTATTTCAGAAAACAATTATTTTGTGCAATAATTAGAAACGAAATAAACGAAAATTTTGACAATCTGTGTGTTTATTGATAAATAAAAATTACAAGCTCTACCTTCAATTGAAAATAAATTTCGGAAAGTCAAATCAATTTGCCAGCTATACAGATAACATAATTCTTCACAAGAATGCGGAACGTATCGAGAAAAGTTATTGAAAATACATTATTGTGCGAGTTTTCAACGTCCGTGAAATGCAATAGCTTGCGTTGTAAATATACGTCGACAAACGTTAGAAGGGAATGAGGAAGTTCAATTAGAAAATTTTAAAGTATCCAGGAAGTTAATATTGTATTTCAAACGATATAATGCAATTGAGGAAGGTAACTAAATTTTCCAGGCATTTATACGATCAAGAGGCAAAAGAGTCTGAGAGGCAAAGAATTTTACTTTGTGTGTACGTATATATATAATGTTTTTGCGGAGAAGCGGTGAAAAATTTTAATTTTCGGGTCTAATCCTTGTTATCGATCTTATTTGGTTCTGGGAAAAATTATTTCCAGACGTTTCAATACAAAATTGGCATATTTCTTTACAGCGATTAATCATCAGACTTTCTGACTTACTTCAGAAAGATATTGTATTATCGCACGTATTATTTCGGTTCATAAATGACCATTTCTTTGGAATGTTTCGATGTAGCGTCTTCTTAAACGAAGCTTTAACTTCATATTTATATATGGGGATTATTATGCGAGTACTCTACAGACCTTAAAGGTCTAAAGCATACAACAATATATTTCAAAAACCAAAACAAACTTTCCAAAGAATCCACAAAATGTTTAATGTCTCTTAATTTATTCCTATTTATCATTTTCGTTTTCCAGTCTATAACTTGTATACTCTTTAGTCTTCGTCTGTGCTTTCATATATCCTTTTCCTTTTTCTATTGGTATTGTGAACACCACAATATTTGCCATTCTATTTCTTGCTATCTTCTCTCACATGTCCTAACTACCCTATCTTTTGGCTTTTACACATCTTGTCATACTGATAATAACGAGTTGCACAAAAGGAATGTTATAATTTGAACTGGCTGCCATTTTGTTATAAATGAAAAAAAAGAGCTCTGTTTTCATAAAAAGTTTATTTTAAAGTGTAAAATTGAAGACATTAATTTGAAAAAATTATATCGCTTAAATGGCCACCTCCCGAGTTGATGCATAATTGCGCTAGTTCCACGACATTTTGAATTGTTGCTCGCAAAATATCTGGCTCCAAATTGGCGATTTCTTCTTCAATGTTAGCGTTCAAGACTTGCAAGGTTCGTGGTTTGTTGTGGTAAACGCGAGATTTTAAAAAGCCGCAAACGAAGAAGTCTGGTACAGTCTGATTTGGCCATCTGGACGGCCAGTTTAAATCTCCAAAACGGGAGATCGCTCGACCTGGAAATTTGTGTCTCAAAATCTCCATTGTTGCCCGAGCTATGGGAGCAGTTGCTCCGTCCTGTTGAAATTAACAATGATCGAGATCCAATGCGTCAAAAAAACTCGTTTAGCGTCCGCCTGTAACGCTCACCATTTAGGATTACGGTGGTGCCACCGACGTCTTCAAAAAGGGCCAATTATATTTTCACGGCAAATGCCGCACCAAACAGTCACTTTGAGGGGATGCAATGGCTCTTCATGCATTTCATGTGGATTCTCTGTTCCCCAGAAAACCAAATTTTGTTTGTTAACATAACCACTTAAGTGGAAATGGACTCCGTCGCTCATTATGATTATTGATACGAAATCATTCTCTTCTTACACCAAGTTTAACAGAGTATGGCAGTAAGTTAACCTTGTCTAACGGTCAGCAGGCTTCGTGACCAGTTTGCACTTTGTAGAGGAACATTTTCAAATCTTTCATCAAAATTCGTTGCAACGAACGTCTGGTGATGCCTAATTGTGTGCATTGTCGTCTCGTTGATGTTTATGGATTCTCTCTGACGCTGTTATCAACAGCGGCGATATTCTCAGTCGAACGAGAAATACGAAGCCGGCAACTTCTTGAGACATCCGCAGTAGACCCAGTTCGCACGAGGCGCTCAGCCAAACGCTTAATTATTCGAGCACATGGAACACGACGATGAGGAAAGCTACAACGAAATTCATGCTGCGCTAAAACAACAGACTGAAAATTTTTCAAATAAGCGGTAACAGTAATTCCACGTTCTTGAGGCGTGTATCGCTCCATGACTTGTTGACAACTAATTATTTATTTATCTACATCATAAATGTCAAAGCACACTGACATTTAGCACCATCTGCAAAAATGACAGCCAATTCAAATTATGACATTATTTTTGCGCCACCTGTTATATTTGTTCTTCTCCTTTAGCCTTCCGATATACTTACTCCCCCGTACATAGATCGGCATTTCTCTTTTCCATTTTCCAAAAGAGTTTCCACATCTTTATTTGGTGTCAAGGTTTCGCTGGCATATATCACTGTTAGATTTATAATAATCTTATATATTCTAATTTTTGTTTTTATCATATACATTACATATACAACAATACATAACAGAAACCAAAACATACTACACAAAGAATCCACAATTTGTTTAATAATGTCTCTTCATTTTTTGCTATTCGTCATTTTCGTTTTGCAGTCTATAACTTTTATACTCTTTAGGTCTTCATCTGTGCGTTCATACTTCCATTTCCTTTTTCCTATTAGTGTTCTGAACAGGACCATCTTCGCCATTTTATCTCTGGCTATCCTCTCTACATGTCCTAGCTACCTTAATTTTTTGACTTTTGCACATCTTGTTATACTGATAGTATATTTGTTCTTCTAATTCAGCCTTCTGACGTACCTACTCCCCCATACTTAGATCTCAGCATTTTGCTTTCCCATTTTCCAGAAGAGTCTCCATATCTTTATTTAATGCCAAGGTTTCGCTGGCATATATCACCGTTAGACTTATGGTATAACAGTCCTATATATTCTAATTTAGGCTTTCTCGATACATATTGTATTCTAATTAGTATCTTGAAGGTTATTTAGTAACACTGACATATAATATATATATATATATATATATATATATATATATATATATATATATGCAGCAAATGAGTTTAAAAGGAAAAACTTCTAACAATCTTATCTATGTAAGCGTGTTCTAATGCTACACTTTTTTATTCGAAATAAGCTATCATTGTCTTATATTTTTCCAACAAGGACTAATATTTCTACTACGAAGTTTTTATCGATTGCTGGGCTGAAATATGGTTGCAGAGAAATATTAGATGACGTCAAAATTTTGGTGTTAAATTACATATTATTTAATATATGGTAATATAAAACTGTTCCTCAATTTAAACGTATTTTTCTACTTAACATATAAACGTACTTCAATACTTAACTCGAAAAGACATTGTATTTCAGTAAATATATTGGTTGTATACATACATGTTCGCAGCTAATATTAAAGAAGAAACACATATAGAGATTATTTATATGCCTATGAATAATCAGATGAATAAATAACATTTGAATAAGTCCAGGCCCTTGTAAATTATTCGCTGGCGTGAGATTTACAACAAAGCGTGTAATTTGGTGAGGTGGAGTGAGTGAAAGGAAGATAAAAAACGGGGAAAAAAAGAGAGAAAAGAAATAAGAATGTGAACAAGGAGCGGCGAAGGAAACAAGGGAAGAGAAGATGAACAGAATTGAAATGTTTTGGGTTGTCGATTTTGTGTCACAGTCTGCCTGATTTATAATGCGTCTGAAATTAAAACAATTTGTTACAAGTTTGAACGTGCGCTGTAGATTTAAAATAGATATATTTATGTTTACATCCTGAGTTGGGTGTAACATGTCGAAAAGAGACGGAGAAGAGAAGACGCGAAATTTCCGGTTATCGCGCTTTTCTCATCGCCAAAATGATGGAATGATTATTTCAGTACATTCACGCGATTGACAAATGCGTGCAAACATCAAATGTAAATACCGTATGCATACACGTATCCAATCTTTTCAAGCGCGTTTCCGCATTAATACCATTAGATTAAAAAAATTCTAAGTATCTACATACATATACTTAAGTATATGCATACATATGAAAAGATAGGTTTTGTTAATTGAAAATGCAGTATTCATTTGGACTCTTTATATATTTACGTCTACACTAACATTATTTGATCTTTTTAGAGCATCTCTTTCCTTATTTAAGACAATGTTTGCATAAGAAAAAAGGTTTTATAAGTTTAAATGGCAATGCAATAAAGAATATTTTTTCAGTATAATGAAATTAATGCATACATTTTATTTTCATTTGTAACGAGTTGTCCGATAATAATTATATGATTTTGAAACTAAATGGCAACGATTTCTAATATGTTATAACTGTCACCAGTTGTCATTTGTATTTAGTATTGTTACAAACACGAAATTCCGCCTGTATATATTATTTGGAATAAGTATATTTGAATTGTTCTTTGATACACTTAAAGTCCTTTCGTATCTGTCTGTCGTAATTGATAACCAATACGACCGATTTTAGTATTTAGATTACAGGTTCCATTGAAACTTTAATTTTGTTGAATAAAATTTAATTCATCAAACCATGTAATTATTGTTTTTGTATTTATTGAAATTTTTCCTGGTAGTTTTGTAATGATCTGGTCATACTCTTAGCATTCACTTTTTGTTGTTGCCTAGTCATTTAAAAGAAGGTGGCTGAAGTGATTACAAGTTTCCGATCTTACGCCATTTAAAAGTCCTAACATAGAATTTATAATCGGGCTTATTATATTGGAAATAGTTTATTGCATTTCTATCAACTTGGTTGGATTTAAATGAGCCGGATTAAGTGTTTTATCGACCTTATACTGAAAGCTAATTGAGCAGATCGGTGAAACAAAAAACCACTGCACTTAGTGTTCGAGAAATTCTGAAAGGATTTTGTTGGCTATTTTATCAAAGGGACGATCTTAGATCCAGTTAATTAACCCTCAGAAAAAAAACACCAGTTTACCCTACCTACTTACCACCTGTGGATAATATAATAATTGTCGTACGGACGAAATTAATGTGAACGTAAAGATCCGTGCCCGTCTGATTAGGTAGACCGAGGTCGAACATCACACTCAAGGGACAGTAATTGGACCAGATTCATCGAGGTCATTGGAATATAGAATCTAGGATAAAATGTTCTTACTTCTATTTTATTTTCTTTATTAATTATTGTAAGTGCTAATCAATTCCAAAGTCGCTGGTAACAACGGTTAGTATTTTCTTATTCATCTTTTTCTTTGCTCAAACAAGTGAACAGTTTGCGATCAGTCAATTATTATATTTTTTTTAATTCACTTAACGATTGCCTTTGAAAATCATGGTTAAATTTTACTGTTGTTATTTTTTTCAATATTTAAGTAACTAAATTCACTGGAAAGCGGAACTTTATTAATCTGTATAATTTTTCTTTTTAATTATTTTGTAAGTGTGCTCTGTTGTTGTAATTGGGAAGTGTCCAGTTAGGGGCACATACATATACTATTGTACAATTTTATGTGGACCAGCTATATGTATAGAGGCTGAAAATCTTCACATATTTTATTTAGAGTTAGTAACAACAACGTAGGCATTTCCTTTTACGTTCTTTTAATACGTATTCGAATTAAATTCTTTTTTTGTCGTTTTTGTTTTTCAAAAGGGTTTTAGTTAACAGAACAACGAAAATATTCTTTCTTGAAAGCTTTGTTTCAATATTGGCAGAAGGGCTTTCAGGATTACAATATTATGGCGTCCTATTACATCGTATTAACAGGGAACCCCACCCACTCTCCGCATTTATTTTTTGAGCTAGTAAGCGCCCTGGAAGTTAAGTAAAAAAACACAAACGTTGATTCAAAGATCTATTGAGAGCAGGACAGGACGTTACAGTATTCTCGGACAAGTCGTCATTGCTAAATACACGCTTCAAGAACATTAGGTTATTATCCAAGCATTATATGAAAGAAGACGTTCATTTGTGAATACAAAACTGTGATCTACATAATCGCCCTTTTTTTCACTCTGCGGAAAAGCCAACAAGACGTCGAAATGTAAAAAGTGTAGAGAATATTGCCGTTGTAAGAAATAATATTGCAGGGGTTTCGATTTATTGATTCCTCGTCTTGTTAAACAATTAAAGCTTAAGAAAAACAATTCGGGGTGTTTTGTGAAAAGAGTTGGGTTTACACCAGTATAAAATTGTGTTGATCCAAAAACTATCATTGGAACCTTATAAACAACGTGATTTTGCTACTTGGTGCTTAGAGCAACTTCGAACAGATCATAATTTAAGCAAAAAATTATTTTTTCAAACGAAGTTCATTCCTGATTAAGTTAACAAACGAAATAGTAGCTTTTGGTGTGAAAGCAATCCAGAGATTTATGAGAAGCTTGCATCTTCAAAAGGGCACTCTGTGGTGTGGTACATGGCATGATCGTCAGACCATTTTCCCCAAAACTAAGTGGGAGTTGGAGTTAAAGTGACTGGTGAGCGGTACCGATCTATATTAACAAAGTTTTTGTGACCAAATTTAGATCAAATTGATTTGAAAAACATGTGCTTCACACAAACAGGAACCACACTGCTAATGCCATTATCGACGTATTGCCAGAACAGTTTGTTGAAAGGATAATTTCAAGAAATGAAACTGTTAGTTGGCCTCCAAGAAATTGTGATTTAACTCCTTTAGATTACTTTGTGTGAGGTTGTTTAAAATCTATAATCTATGGAAACAAACCACGAGCCATTGAAGCATTGGATTGAACATTGGCATTCGTGATTTCGCCCGAGTTATTGCATAAGGTTTTCCAAAATTGAGTTAATCAAATTCGCTCGTGTGCACGAGTTAGATACTTAAATGATGTGTTATTTAAAACATAATGTAGCAGACTATGCTTCAAAATAATGTAAAATATTTGGGTGTATCTCAAATAATTGTTATTTTATTTTATTGTAAAGTCATATCATTCTCATTGGAAAACTCTATAGCAGTTGAAAAAAAATGTGAATTATTCGCTACGTCACACTTTTAAGAAACTTTTAATAAACTACCATATATTATTCTCTAAGACCTGACACATTTTGTAAATATTTTTATCATTTAACGAATTATTTGTAATACTTAATTTCAACGCGTAACAAATCGATTTGAACCTGTGAACTTTCCTCTTTTTCGGAGAACCACTCAAACATAGTAAACCCCAACGGGCGTTTTGTAATGGTTTCTAAGAAGCGGAATTACGTAAAATAAATTATAATGTAGCATCGACAAAATGTTTTGAGTATATGTAAACATTACAATTCGTTAGCACGAAGAGAATTTTAGTTTCGAAATTGAACATCAAGATAAGTCTTAATATTCGCGCCACATAAACGTTGCTTAGTTTAATTATAAGTGTTGTAACATGCCGTTTGGGGTTGTTACTTTTTCATCACAGAAACATTCAGGTGTTAAAGTAATAATAATAAGAAAATTTGTTATTCCAATTTAATCTTGACTACCTCTTTCAGCCACTATTCATAAATACACTAGAATTTTATGGCAAGCACGTAATACTATGAAGGGAGAAGTGATAGAATAGTCGAACACTAAATTTGCACCACCTCAAGAAAAAGGCTATATTTAATCATGCAATAAATCTTGAAAAACTTAGCTAAGAATTGAAATTGCCTTTAAAAAGCGTCTAGAATATAAGAATAGTAATTCTTGGCACCTGATAGAAGTATTCCTTTGTATCATCAAGAAAGTTCTTCGGTTGTGTATTAACATATTATCGCTTCCCTTTTGTCTAACATTGATGACTTGGTGAAATTAGAATATTAACATAATCCAAAAGAATAGAATCTTTTTAGACACTCGTCTAAATTTATTTCCAAAAATAAAAAAATATGTCTTTTAATCGCTTAAGATTGATATACAACTCCTTTCTACATTAATTTTCATATTCTGTATACGTAAGTTGTCATTGTCAGCTAATAATCTGTTGACGATAATAACTTAGTTGTCGAAATACGGAAATTAATGTGGAATGGGGTTATATATAAATCTTAAGTGATTAAGTTAATCAATCGCATGCTCCATCAAAGATACCTTAAAAAAATATTTGTTTAATAGTTACCGTTCACTACCCAAAACACAATTTTTATTTATTCTGAACAAAACGTGAGAGAAAAAAGGAGTTTATTTTGTAGCTAACAATAAATTGTTAAACATACATCAATGTAAATATCGTGAAAAATAGAATTTGTTGCAGAGTATAAAAATATCGATCAAACAAAGGTTTTTGGACTACGTTCTTTGCTTAACCCATTCCTAGCCATTGTACCTGCTTGAGTACAGAAAAAAGGCAATATTTAAATATGCATAAATTTTAGAAGTAAAGTAAAATTACGCAACGTTTCTTTTGGTTTTGCATTCAACATAATGTGTTTAAAAAACACACAACAACAAAGTGTTTAGAAATAGTACCGTTACTGTATATTTTGTTTAGTTTTAATACTATTGCGTCAATTTTGCAAATATTAGCTAGGTCAGTGATTATTCACCTGCGTGGAATAAAACCTGTTGTATTATAATAAGTGTTTGTGTTTCCAATTTATAAAAAGGTGAAAGATAAAAAACTAATTGGAACGACGCTGGGTGACTAGAAAAATTGGTGTACCCAACTGAGTACAATGGCTTATTGGGTATGCATTTTTTTTAGATTTTTGCCCACAAAAAAATGGAATTTCCTACTATAAAAACGTCAAGTTTTTAAGGCAGACATTTCAATATCTTGAACTGTGCCCTGAATTATGTGGAAGTTGAGGAAGATCACCACGAATTTGGAATTACTATTATACCTCCAAGACCGGATTATAACACAGATGAAGAAGGTGTTACCGAAAATATTGAAGTTGGCCGTCTACCAGACGATGTGCTAGGTGAAATAAAGGTATTTTGTAGCAGCGATAGCGAAGACGATATTCCACTTGAACAATTAGAAAAATTTTAAAAAAATAAAATTTCGAGGAAAGAAATGGTGGTGGCCGCTTTTTACCACAATGTTGAGTTCCGTTGTGGTCTGCGTGGAAGTTATATAAAACGGCAAACAAGTCCCAAATGGGCCTGTTAGAGTTTAGCGTCATATTGTTCGCTACTATCTTCGAAATTATACGCAGACACTGCCAACCTCGAAACGCTCGCTGGCACTTGGTGTAGCTACTATTGCTGGAAACCACTTCCCAAGAGAATAAAAAAAACCCTTTACGATGCCGCGAATGGCATAGTAGAATTAGGTGGATGTGCGAACAATGTGACGTTGCACTTTGTCTAGAGAGAGAGAGTTTTTTAAAATACATCACACTAAAAAATAAGCATACTAATTAAGCCATTGTACCCGTTTGGGTACAGCTCCAAAACCACAGTTCCTGAATTTCTTTTTATAATGTTTTACTTTTTTATGTTTCTTATGTATATTTTCACTAAATTAAATAAATGAATTAAACAAGTTTTCATTCTTAATTGCCTCGGTTTTAATGGGTTAACCCAGGAACTTCATGGCACCTTTCAGTGTAAAATTGATAATTGAACGTGGGTTTAATTTCTATAACATTTTACATTTTTTTAACCAAACACATCCGACTATTCACTTTTCTGTAAATCTATTTGTTTCGTTGCAAGTACTTCTTCATGCCTCTTCTTTTTTTCTACTGTTTCCTTCTTAAATGTTTTTTTACTAATCTGCTATTTCTTTAATTCAAACAAATCTGTAGCCTCTCATGAATTATTTAATAAAAAAAGAATTACTTTCATACTTCTCACAGCTTAGTAATTTATGTAAAATATGCAACCAAGTTTGAAATCGAAAATGTAATTCATTATTATAATTTATATATACAAATATGTAAATTTTATCACCAACATCAATTTATAATAATGAAATTCGAATCGATCGGATTAAATAAATGTGAAAGTTAATCATTGACAGCAAATTGATATAAACATAAAGCACAATTCAAGTAACACAAGAGAAAGTGACTGCAAATATCGAGCTTATAAAAAGAATTGCATTTAGAGATATATGACAGACGTACAGCAATACATATTCGACACAAAGGAGAATGAAATATTGGGAATGCGACAACTTCAAGGCGAGATTCAAATAGAATTCTTTCTTTTGTTTGTACCATATATTGAATATTAAATTTATTGGAGCTCATAAATACGAATAATATCAATATGTTTCGCGAAATTTTTCCGGTACAGTAGTTATGTACTGTTATGGCATTAACAGAAATATCCAGTGAATCGACAAACGTGTACACCGAAGATTATTAATTTTTAAAATTGCGAAGTCTATCGCAATATATACTATTAAACTATTTCTCATATACTCTTGGAATAGATTACATTTTACATTACAGGATGAGCTAAAAAGTCCATGGAATGAAAATAAATAAAAGAAGTCTGAAATTGCATTTACTTCTTAACTTAATATTCTGCCTCAACACATCTGATGATCAAAAATCTATGCCTTGATAAAATTCAGAACTCCCAAGTTCGTTAAAATAAATACCTACAACAGCTTTAATAACGTTGTCCGTTGAACATTTTCGACCCGCAAAGTATTTTTTAGGAGTGGAAAAAGATGGTAATTCGACGATGGTAAATCCGACGAATAAGATGGGTGCGGCAATAAGTTGAAACCTAATTGCTTAATTACAGGTTCGTTAAAATAAGCATCTACAGCAGCTTTAATAACGTTGCTGTTTAACATTTTCGACCTGCAAGATATTTTTTAGGAGTGAAAAAAGTGGTAATTCGACGATGGTAAATCTGGCGAATAAGATGAGTGCGGCAATACGTTGAAATGTAATTGCTTCATTTTTCCCATAACAACACTTATGCCTTATATTAATTTGTCAAAAAACTTTGGAAGGTAAACAACGAGGAGAATACCTTTTCCAAGACATTATCTTCCTACAAGTGGAACAACCATCGCCTTCTTTAGAAGAGAAGGATCATTTTGCCACTATGTTTAAATTGTTTTTTTCAGGCGTGTAATGATGAACATAAGTCTCATCTGTGATGATAAATCTATCTGTTTTTTTGAAAACGCTTCAAACCCAGGAGTCGTTTTCAAACGACTGTCTTTTAGTAATCTAAGACGCATTTTTCGACAATTTTAGATATATGCTTCTGGGTTTCCGGGCTGGAACCGCGTCACTTGTATATCTGCCGACGTTTCTGAAGATGTCCTATACAAATGGGTACGAAACGTCGGCAGATATACGAGTGACCCGGAAACCCAGGAGCAGGTAGCATGGACCACGACCGCGGAAATCTACGTACAAGATTAATTTTGGATATATTTATAGTGTCAGATTTCGGATGTCCACTACAGTGTATTTTTGAGGGTTTAAAAACCATATTTGAACTAATATACCCATGTACGAGCAATAACAAATGGAGGGCCCGAGTTTACTTTTTGTTGGTAAAGCATGCCTCAGAATTGTTAAAATAGAAACGATAGACTGCACTATCGCTTGCATATTTATAAAGTAGCAATTCTGACAGATACTGGGTTCGATTTATATTAATAAATACACAGAATCCTTCGTAGTAAATACCCGTAAATAGTAACAAGCTCATGACTGTGTTCATACATAAAAGTTTTATCAACTGTGGATTATTTATAAGTATTGGTTCAAATAATAAACTATTTTATTATCTATGTACACATTAATCAACAATACGACAGTTCTTATTGAAACTGTAACAAAATCGTTGTGTATAATATTCTTTATTAAACAAACATTATAATTTTATATTTGGACCATAGCATCGCCGAGCCATATGACTAAAAAAAATAAATGAATCAAAAGACTTTAATGCATCTCTGAATCGAGCTTAGTAATTTACGAACGTCTGTTGCTCGAAATAGTAATTGATTGTTGCCGTCGAGCGATGAATGTTCTGCGAAGAACTGATTAACTTCAATCTCTATTAGAGTCTGTAATTTCCTACCTTGTTAGAAAACTAACGTTCATTAAAATATATTGCTTACGTAAGCCACTTAATTACTAACTAACCTGATGTGATAATATTCTCAAAAATATGTCTGGAGTTGTTATATAAGTTTCATATGTACAACAGACATAGAAACACATGTTCTAGTTGTGTTTGTATGAGTGAGAATGCCTCGTGTTACGGTGATATTTGCAAGTATAAAACGGCGACGGCGGTGGATAGACTCAAGATCTGTAGACCAAAGTTCCCATTTCATTTAAATTCAAGCAGTTTCATAGGTAGCGATGAAATATATGTATGTGTATATGTATGTCGAACTTGATCAATTCCTCTTTTACAATTACATAAATTATTGATCGAAATACAATATTTATTCATATATACACTACGGCTTATAATTATTTACTTTACAAACACACACGTGTACATATATATTATATGTATATATGTATATATTTATATATTTATATTATATATATATATATATATTTACATACATACATACAAGTGGTCAGAAATTCACAGATAAGCGTCATATAAGGCGATCCTATGATTAATTCTGAGGCGATAATTGTATAAAACCGTCAATAAATCAATAGGAATGATGTGACATAATAAGAGTTTTATTTAAGACTAATGAAGATAACAATAACAATGATAATTAACGTAAATGCTGAAAATGGTAGCCATTTGTTTGAGAACAAAGCTGTAGCCTTCATGGAAATGTATTTAGGACGAATTGCAACATATCTGGCGTTATTAATTGAACTGTGGTGCTAATTCTATTTATTACTTCCTGTTCATTGGCCGGAGAGGTCGCATAAACTTTTTCCTTCAAAAAAGACAATCCAAACAAAGATGTCTAGGGGATTTATATCTGGTGGCCTTGCAGGCTATAATATTGATCCACTTCGCACGATCCACTTATCTGGAAAACGTTCATTCAACCATGTTCTATTATTTTTAAACCAAATTTTGTGAAAATATTTACTGTGTTGAGAATAACAAATGATTAAACTTTCATTGAAAAATTCATATCATTTATAGACAAAATTTATCAATATGATGTCGCGCTATCTAAAAGAATACATTCTGCTATTAGCTCGGACATGCTTCTAATAGAATATCCTATGAACTCATGTGGAAGCTCATTGCAAGCAAGTCATAGGGCATATATAGTTGCCGCAAGTTCATTGGAGGGTTAGGAAGCATACGAATTCTTCAACCTATCATAGCCCAAGCAAGACTTCGGACTCGTCTACCGCTATCATTGATCCATGAATAAAACCGAGATTCATCTGAAAAAACGATATTGGTCCACTCTTCGTCTTAATCTGGTTGTACATTACACTATTCGAATCTAAAAGCACGCTGCCGATTAGTAAGAGACATTATTGGACTTGAATGATAGTAAATCAACCCAAACAAACGAATACAGCGATATATGGAACGCGTTATTATTCTATGACCTGTCTCTGTAAAAGTTCATTCCAAGCAACATGTAAGGCATCATGTAACTATTGTAAGTTGATTGGAGACTTAGGAGAATACCAATGCTTTTTTTCATATCCCATATATAATCTGTGGGCAATAAGTCTAACGGCTATTAAGGCCAATTGCGAATATTGATATTGGCTTCTTACAGGAGTCGTAATGTAACAACTGCAACATGAAGGTCGGCATTATCTTGCAGGAATGTGAAATTATTGTTGTGGATATATAGTAAAGTGCACGATTCTAGAACTTCGCAAATGTACTTTTGAGCAATTAAATGACCTCTAAGGAATACCAAAAGTGTCCCACTTACTATACTAATTCCATCCCGAACATTTAGTGAATGTAGTCTCGCGTTGTACGGAAATTTTGAAAAACTGCTTTTCTTCTCCTCAACGACGGATTCGTCTACGAAAATCATGAACCCACAAAGAAAAAACGAGATTCATTTGAGAAAACATATTGCTCCACACTTTATCCCAATTTTCCCGTACATTACATCATTTAAATCTAAGGACACGATGCCGACTAACTAAAGTCGGCCCAAAGGAACGAATATGGCGATATTTAGAACGCACCGTTATTCTTTGGCTTATTTTTGTCCAGTTTCTCACAGACTTTGAGGTACTATACCGATTCCTAAGAGCAAATAATCTTAGTTTATCTCTAGATCATTCAAAGTTTATTCTACGATGTGGCCTACCTTCTTGAAACCAACCTCTCTAACAACGAGTAACTATAACAATATCTCTTTGCATCCGCCTAGTAATTTCACGAAATGCAATATCCGCCTCAAACTTTGTTGCCTTTGGCATTTTAATACACTATACCTTGTCTCAGAATAAGAAGGAGTGATTCAAACATCGCTCTAAAACGCGAAACAATAGTTTAAAAATGTAACTTACCATAAAAATGAAACAGAAACAGTTGTGGTTGTAGTAGTTTGTCAACAATATTAATCTTTTTCTTTATTATATAAAAATAAATGAAAAAAAAGTTCATGTTAGTGGAAGTATGATTGTAAAAACGTTACTTTTTAGATTAATATGTACAACTTATCCAAAATTAAGATTAAATATTATTAAAATAACAATGCAAAAATGTTACTAAATTTTTACAGGTTATGAAAAAAGACGGATATCTGGCATTCATTCATCCATATTAAACTTGCTTGTTCAATCAATGAAATCTCTTAAAAATATGTACTATTATGGCGCAATATTTGAATCACTCCTTCTTATTCTGAGACGAGGTATAATTTAGTACTATAGACTGTTATTAGAAGCATGCCTTTTTCAATCATTCAAATTCTAACTCTAACAATTTCTGTTTATATATAATAATTTCTTATTTAAATTATATATTTTTTTATAATATGTTTTTATTTCGTTTTAGATATTTAAACGTATGTATTCATTACCAGACATTAACAAGATTTTGAAAAAGAATGATGTACGTTACAATAGTGTTTACTGAATTATTACTTGTAAGTATTGACTGAATTTCGTTTATACACGTATACATATATTCTTAAATTATGGCTTTATTATAATAATGTTTACTGAATTATTACTTGTAAGTATTGACTGAATTTCGTTTATACACGTACTACTGTGGGGCAAGAAATAGTAAGACTTTTTAATTTAAATTTCGCGCGAAAACCCATTCGTCCAAATATACTTTTTCTAGATTGGTATGACTGTCAGTGACATCTGTGCTAAATGTCACATCAAAATAATCGTTAGTGTTTAGTATACGCTTGTCTTTCTGAAGTACGAAAAGTGCATTCGACGATTTTTACAATCAGTGAAATTATTCAACAAAGAAGCTCCATTAAATTTTGTGTACGGAATCAAATTTCTGGTGCCGAAACGTTCAGAATGTTGCAAGAAGCCTTCGGTGATAATTCTTTGTCGCGAGCAAGTGTTTTTTATTGGTACAAATTATTTAAAGAGGGTCGAGAACGCGTTGATGACGAACCACGTCCAGGACGGCCATCAACTGATGATCAACACGTCAATAGAATCAAGGAATTGGTGCTTGAGAATCGACGATTAACAGTCAGAGACCTTACTGGCATCGTTGGAATATCGGAAGGATCAGTGAAAACCATTTTGAAAGATCATTTGGGCCTAAGAAAAGTGAAAGCATGATTTGTTCCAAAATCACTCAATTTTTTCGAAAAACAGCGTCGCGTTGACGTCTTTGAAACAATGCTTTCCGACTATCAAGACAAAATGAAAGGCATCATAACTGGAGATGAGACTTGGATCTACGCTTATGATCTGGAAACAGACGATCAATCGGCCGAATATCGTATCAAAGGTGAGCCGAAGCCCAAAAAAACACGTCAAAGCAAGTCAAAAATCAAGGTTATGTTGACAGTTTTCTTCGATTATCGAGGTGTGGTGTACTCCGAATTCCTTCGGACCGGCCAAACTGTCAACAAAAATACTATTTGAGTCTTATGCGTCGTTTGCGCAATGCTATTCGTAAAAAGAGGCCAGAATTATGGGCCGACAACTCTTGGTTTTTGCACCACGATAATGCACCGTCGCATACTGCATTAATTTTTCGTGAGTTTTTCGCCAAATTTTCAACCAATATCGTACCGCAACCACCGTATT
This sequence comes from Dermolepida albohirtum, assembly GCA_031893035.1. Lineage (NCBI taxonomy): Eukaryota > Metazoa > Arthropoda > Insecta > Coleoptera > Scarabaeidae > Dermolepida > Dermolepida albohirtum. The sequence continues at coordinate 149,083 of JAVIWB010001741.1, forward strand.
CACCTGATTTAGCTCCGTGTGACTTCTGGCTACTCAGCAAACTCAAACGACCGCTCCGAGGAAACCGTTTTGAGTCAATTGAAGACATTAAACGTGAATCGCTACGCGCATTGGAGGCTATTTCTGAAATTGACTTTAACAACTGTTTCGAGAATTGGAAGAAACGTTGGCACAAGTGCATTGGGGCCAAGGGGGATCACTTTGAGGGGGACGAAATAGATTTGGAAGAATAAATTAAGAATTTAAAAATTATGAACAAAGTCTTACTATTTTTTGCCCACAGTAGTATACATATATTCTTAAATTATGGCTTTATTATAATACACATGAATCTTGTAAATTTTTCTCCGATTCGTGTATATTTAATTTAATTTAATTTAATTACCGTGTTTGTGCAAGTATGTACAAACATTCTAATTTTATTAATAAAGTTGTCCCAAAATTAACGCAAGATTTGAATTAAATAGAAAATACAGTTTTTAGTCTTTTGATTGTTATTTTTTTATTGAATCATAAAGTACATAGGATAGGGTTATTTATGGAATAACACATCGGGCAAATGGTCTCCACGGCTTTGCATGCACATACAAACTCGTTTGTCGAAATTTTCCATGACCATTATGCATAAATATAGCTGAATTTCGTTGATGAGGCGTTGAATCTCCTCCTTTAATGCACGGGTGGTTGTGGGCTTAATATAGACCTGTGATTTCAAATAACTCCATAAAAAGAAATCTAATGGTGTCAAATCACACGATCTAGGGGGCCGATTCTGATCACCGAAACGAGTGCACGACCTGGAAATGTCTCATGCAGTAATTGAATTGTTTCACGGGCTGTATAGCATGTGGCACAGTCTTGTTGAAACCATATATTGGCCAGATCAATATCATCCAATTTCGGCAGAAAGAACTGTGTTATCATGTCTCGATATCGAGCACCAGTAACAATCACTGCTTGACCAGCCTCACTTTCAAAAAAGTATGATCCACTGCTTCGATATTGACATTTGAACAGCTTGTTTTTGGACGACCAGTGTGTTTGGCGTCTCCAACGAATCCAGTCTCCCTGAATTTTTCAATTAATCTCTTCACAGTTAACGAAATTAAAACACTATTCCGACTATATTGTGTATGAAATTTTCTGCGGCCGCACAAGCTTTCATTATTTTTGAAATATTGTTCAATAATGAAGACACGTTGTTCTATCGTGTAACGCTCCATTTTTACTAACCCTAAACTGTCAGCTATCGAATTGTTTTTTTTAGGGTTGCCAACACTTTACTGCACAAATGGCAACAAATTTAACTCTTGCGTTAATTTAGGGACACCTATTATATATATATATATATATATATATATATGTATATATGTTTTGGCGGATGTAGAGAGTTTCGTGTATTCCGCATCGTTATACTGTCTTTTTAAAGATAGTTTCTTCGCTGACGTTTCGAGTAAGTCCCATTTATCTTCTTTTTAAACTTCTTCGCAGTAGCAAACCGTCCGAAGACGCTCAAGAAAAAGACGAATGGGATTTCGTCGAAACGTCAGCGCAAAAACTAACCCGAGAAGACTCTAACTCATATAAGTATATATATATATATATACTATTTAATTTAACTCGTTTAATAAACTCTGCATCTTAGTTTATTTCGAAACAATAAATTTCGGGTCATTAAATTAACACCGCATAACAATTTACTCAGTTCTAGTATTTGAGTAAAAAAAACGATATTCATTCATGCATAAATTAATATGTTGTATAACCACCCTTTGTTGTTATAACAACAGCTGTTTTGTTTGGTATGCTTTCGATACATTGTGCAAATAACTCTTTTCCTGTCCCCATGGTTTTACAACACTTCTTGAATGCTGAATTTTCAATAGGTTCCTAATAATTTGTATCTGATCTAAATCCGGAAAGTTGTCTGATTATTTCAAAAAGCGAAAGAATGAATATATCCTATTAGGGATTCGGCTTTACGGTATGGATTATTGTTATACATAAATGTATATGACATATTGTTTGACTTTATAGATCCTTTCTACCTTAAGATGTATTACTGGTCCTATGGGAATTGATTTAATGGTTGTCAAATCATCCCATGATATGTTTCCGATTCATAACGACATTTCATATGATCAAAATATATCTTTCGCGAGTATTGTAGTTTATTATTGCTAAATTGAACATAAAAGAAGCATTGTATGTACGAGAAAAGAGGATTAAACAACAAAATAAAACCTGTAATATATAATTTTGTATTAGCGGATTTGCAACTTTTAGCTTTATTCGAGTAATAGCATTAACAACATATTTTATTTCTTCAGTATGATATTAATATTTATGAAAGACAATAATACACGCATAATTTTATTTTGTTATTAATTACTCGAGGAACTAGTTACGTATTCCGATAATATATTAATTTTTCGATACCTTTTACTTTGAATGTTGTATTATTCATTTTAGCTTAATGCTTAACTTTGCCCAACCATCTCGATTTAATTTAATTCTTAATGATGAAGTAACAAGCGAACAACCACATGTTATGATTTAACAATGATATGAATGATAATAAAAGCGGTTTTGGTACAACTTACAACATTGCCACTGGAGATAGAGGTGGCATTATTAGCAGATAACTGAATATAAGACGCAGAATTGTTATTAAATTCTGTACTATATTTTAAGGCCGAGGCAAACTATAGTTTTTAAGTGTATGGCAATGAATTGTGTTTTAAGACTTCTTTATATGTTCTTGGTTGATTGTTCCAATAACCAGACAATGTGAGCCTAGATTTTCGTCTTTAATACAGAAACAAATCACTATTGGAAGTGCGTATTTTACAGTTTCAAAGGTACATACATTTTTATTACCATTAAAATGGTCGTCTTGTAGTAAATTGAACACATTCCATTACTTTTGTTACTTCTCCAGTTGTCGGTCGGATCGCATAGTGCTGATAATGTTTAACCTAATTGTTATGAACTTGTCTTTGCTGTTTAGACTTCTTATTGTTCATCTAACTTTTATTCGAATTTCGTGTAATTATAACTTCTTAGATTCGATGTGATAATATTTTTCCTTTTAATTTTTTAATCCAAGAAGACCTTCGTAAGAAACTTAATGGGGGAGTCGTCAGTTTCTTATGAATGTCTTCTTGATCGGTACTTAAAAGGAAAAACATTCTACTCAAATACTGAAATAATGTACTAGATCCCGACATATTTCTAAAATTAAACAATTTACATTACAATTTAATGCGAAACATCTTCTCTTCGTTCTATTTCGCATTATATTATACCTTCTCACTTGTGCTCAGCCACAAATTCTAGATACACTTTCCTCGTTTTAACGTTAAAAGAATTACTGTAAATATATCAAAAACCAATATTCAAGACAAAAAGAAATCACAACTTAATCCTCGATTTATAAGAGAAATCAATAAAGTACATACTTACGTTTTTATATATTTGAGATATTGGAAATTTTTTGTGATGGATACCCGAGTCTTTTCGATTTGTCAAGACTAGGAAAATGATAGTGCGTATTTTGTTTGAGCCAAAGGTTTCATGGCTTTATTACTAATTCCTTTTCGCCATAAGACGGTAAGCAGTGTTGCTTATTCTCTACCAACACTGAAGAGTACCAGCAGATGTACCAATGAACATCCGAGGCGAGAAACGATTTCTAAAAATTGCACCACCCGGAAAGATGTTCGAATTGTCGGTTTCTCTAGATAAATTTCTGAAGTCAATTGGTCTTGCCACAAACGATATTATATTTCGAATAAGCAAACGTCAAGGCACTGTCAAATTTTTCTCAAGTAAAGGACAGTTTATCTTTAGATGATGTAAATGATTGACTGTCAGTAATATTGTGTCTCGTCCGCTAAACATAACTTAACATCAACCTTTTATCACGTGAGGGCGTAAAATCTGCCTAAATTTTGCGTCGTTTTACCGTCCAGATCGTTGAGAAGACCCTTTTAAACACCCAAATCTATAACGATATGATAAAGCACCGCTTTGGAAAGGCCAGCTTCGTTTTTCTGTAGGAAAAGTCTTTTTTGAATTGAAGAGACGTTCTGTCCATTGATATCCTTCATGAGCGATGTACTACCGCTAGCTTCTTGACGAAGAGAAACTAGACTGTTGACAAAAAGGCTCTCCGAAGTGTGAAAGAACACTCGAATAGTCCACTCTACCCAGATTTATTCCGATGTATCTACCATACGTCCGTATTCTCCCAATTCTTCTTCATATATATTAGGAAGAATTGAGAGGATACTGTTTAAACGACGGCTTAGATACACGACCAACTTCATTCTTCGATAATGGGATTACAAACTTTGGGAAAAGTGTATGAATAAAAGTCGTTATCTAGGGAAAATAAGATTTTTTTTACTGTAACAATAGATTCTAAAAAAATCGATTATATTTTATCTATCTTCATACTATAATTTTGAAAATACGTTTTAAAACCCGAATTAATTTTTCTTATTAAAAAATTTTCTTGTCTCAGTTGTCATTAAAATTTGTTTTTCTATGGTAATGTTATTTAATAAATTTTGCAACTATTCATAGCTACCCTAATGTTGGTGAAAACGATATCCGTTGAAGAAATATATATCATTTGAAATTATTTGGTTTAGACTGCTTTAAAATAACCATTAACAGCGAACAGGATATTTTAATACGTTAATTTCGTAAACAGAGAAGGATAAAAATACGTCACATTTTAAGGTGCGAATAGATTATAGATTATTTAGATAATCTAATTTATTTTAATGAAACTTAATTTATGATGGAGATTTTTAGCTTTTTCATTTTCTGTCTTGCTTAAAGAAATTATATTGGTAAATTAAATAAGAGTATGTATTAAAACATCAAAGAACATTCTTAAAACGGTAAGCAACTAACTTCATTTTTAATTAGGGCGTCGTTAATTTTTAACTAGATCTCGTACCTTATGTAATTCATCTTGAACCGCTTCGTTAGAAGGTAAAGTCAGATATTTATACATACACTAATACATATATACTGAAGTCATTATGTATTAAGGGAGTGGAAGTAAAAAGATATAAGGAGGCATAATACGACGGTTTCTGGGGCGTGATTAAGTCGAGTTTATTCCCAAAGCTTAGGTATTGCCGTTAATCACTTTTAGTAATTGTAGTTAATTAGTTCCGTGCCTATTTTGAAGACGTTCCGTGTAATGGATGGTCAAATGTCGTGGCGGGCCCCCGTATCAGGATCAAACTGCGAAACTGAAATGTCCCAGAGGGCCGCCTTAAAACGTACATACATAATACCTGTACGCAACCAGTACATGTACGTACATGTGTATTTATGTATTAGCTCCATGAAAATCACTGGGGTGAAATATAACATGTCGCAGGCACAGCCTATATAACAAATGCGACATTACATTACAAGCCCAGGTTCTTTAGGGAAAATTGTAAAAATAAAAGGTGGTGGTGGATATGAAGAATGGGCCAGCAGCAAAAACAGTTAGTATCCATATTTTGTCAAAATATATTGTAAAAATATGTTGACAATAACAAAAATGTTGACTGATAAAAAATATATACTTGCGCTTTTATGATGCGAAACAAAAAAAAATTTCAAATTGTTACCACGTTATGAAAATTGTGCCAAGTGGAAGAGAAAACCGCGATCCACATATTATGCTAATATGAGAATTTGCCAAGAATGCAGTTTCTACAAATGAAAAATGAATATCCTGAAGCAGAATTCTTTGCAGAAAAACCACTCTCGTAGTGTAATTAAAAAGGCAAAGATAGAGAACTTACTCTAGTGAGATATGAGGACCACAGCAGTCTGGAAAGATCGCAATGAAATAGGTTCCATAACCACCACAAATAATTTAATATCTAGATTAGAGAGAATTTTTTAAACTTTAAAAAGACATGCAGGGTCTTTAGAAAATCAGCCTTCCTTAAAATAGTTTTAGCCCAACTAATAGTGAAAGCAACATAAAGATTCGCTTATACTGACATATTAACAATTACTGACTCTTGATTTGTTACAAAATAACCAATTTAAATCGACCTGCTTTCAAATAAAGTTTTGTATCCTGAAAAACCGTGAGACTTTAAAGAGACTTGAAAATTAAAAGGAGAGGCATTTTTACAGAACATTATGCTACCCAAAAATATATTAGTGTAACCTTAAGTCGCAGCTTTATTTTAAGAAATATACAAAATAGAAAAATTCATACAAGTGATGTTATTTGCTGCATTTATCTGAAATGGTTTTATATGATTGAGGTGAAAAACTTACCACTTCTTTGACTTCCACGACGTATACTGAAGAAGACCTATTTACGTTACCGAAATCTAAATATTTTCTGATATCCATAATTGTTTGTCCTGTTGTTAATGTGACGACATTATTAAAGACGGAGCAGAATACTTCTTGGTATACTTTCTTCAGACATTTGACCCTGATATCTATTTTAGATAATTAGGACCTAATCTATTTATGGACTTAAAATTCATTATCTAATTCTGAGGGACTAGCTTTTTTAGTCTCTGATGATATCAAGTTATTCAACGAAATTATTTGCAGTGATCTTAATTCCCTTCAAGATGATTTGAGTAGAATTTTCAAATGGTATATTGCTAAGAACATTTCTTTAAATTTTGGTAAATACAAGATCATAGCTTTCAGTAGATGTAATATTTTGGTTTCAATTTTAACTTGGATGGTGGTGTTTTCCGTTGTGAAATCATCAGTGATGTGGAAGTTATATTTGACAGTTTCTCATTCAATTTTCACTATTTACTTGCAAGTCGAAGTGAAGCACATGTTCTGAATTAATACTAGTGTTACGCGTAAAGCATCCGAGAGTAAATAATCTGATATGTAGCTCCCTTATAGTAAAGATATTAGCATATTTAACGAATCTGTTTAATATACAGTGTTTCAAAAAGAATATACAAAACTGGTTGTTTCCGAGGCTGCACGAAGACAACTTCATTTTTCAATAAGACGGGGCACCCCCCTCACTGGAATCGCCAAGTGCGTGAATATCTGAATGAAACTCTACCGAACCGTTGGATTGGTCGTCAAGGAGCTGGCAACTTAGCATGTCTCGGCCGGGCTCCACGGTCACCGGACTTGACACCCTGTGACTTCTTCCTGTGGGATTTTGTTAAAGACAACATTTATGTACCACCACTACCACAGAGCCTGGAAGAGTTGAAGAACTGGATCCGTATTGCCATAACATTAGTGACGAAGGACATGCTTGCCCGAATATGGGAGGAATTTGAGTATCGATGTGATATTGTTCATGTCGGTGATGGAGGACATATTGAACATCTTTAATCTGAACTTGACTGGTTCGTAAATATGTGTGTAAAGTTTCATATTCGTATGTTTTAAAGTTCAATAAGTATATGCATTCGAAATACGTATATTCTTTTTGAAACACCCTGTATATTGCATAATACTATCGACTGTACTGTCCTTGAAGATTTCTATCTAAATTTTAATAACTTAATGTATCCAACGCCTAAAAAAACATTACAGTCTTTCAAATTTGTTCGTGTTAGTTGTTGCTTTTAAAAGCTCCCATTTTTTACATAATTCTTATTATTTTTTATTTGAAAAATTATAATACGTTCTATTGTAAAGCAATATGAAATTATCGTACGATCGGACTGGTTCTATATTTTCTCAAATAATAATTTTATTAAAAGAAATTCCTCGAGCTGCGTGCATGTACGTCACGGAAACAACTGATGCGTTTAATCAACTGTCGCGCTCATATCCCCAAGTGCGTTTATATTGGTGGCAATAAAAACATCCGTTTATTTCAGTGTCTATTTTCAAAGAAAATATAGTAAGAGAGATACGAACATCGTTCGTTATTAAAAAGTTTTAAAACGTATATTTTATATGCATTATGTCAATACAGATTTCTAAGTTAATATCGTGAACATATAATACTGAAAATGTCTAATAAACACACGTTAAACTTGATGAAAGTATGATGAAGGAATTTCAAAGTTTAAACGTGTAAAGTCTTTCGAGTTCGAAACTTTTCAACAATTTTTTTGCGGGCAGGTATGTAAATAAAGAACAAAACATTTTTTCGGGAAACATAACATGTCACTTAATTTACCTTGTCCGCGCATTAGCATGAAACAACCGAGTATTTAGGACGCCTTTACAAAATTAATTAAAGCAACATACTATCTAAAATAAAAATTTGATAACATATTTCTAGATAATTATCCTTCTTTTTAGCTTTCGGCTTTGTTACAAGTTAGCTTACTATCGTAAAAAGTACAATGAATAAGAGGTACCCTTTGTTCAGTCATGCATTTATTTACATATATATTTCCTAAATTTTAATTTAGCCATTCATTATCTATTTGTTTTTTTCGTATTTTATTATTTAAAATTTAAATAGTGAAAAAGAAACACTAGTAATCCCTCATTTTAACTTTAATGAAATTCAAGAGAATCATAAAAAAGCGATGGTCACTGGATGCATATTTTTATAACGATCCGAAATTATTCTTGAAAGGAAGTACACTTACGAAAAGTTGAAGATAAAATAATGATAGGAACCAAAAATATTTTTTACAAACTAATGCCAAAAGATAATCCACTATGCATCAGTTCTGATTACTATTCTACTGGATGGAAAAAAGATTTTGAACTCAGATTCTTAGCTGCAAATTTAGATTCATATATTGCTTTTCGCATTTTGCTGTACATTGTTATCTTTTGTCAAATTGTCTAACAATAATATTGACCAAGTCCAAAAGAAAAACTTCCAATGATGTACCGTTTACAATGTGCAGGAAAAAGTATCCACCTGCGAAAATAAACAATTGTTAACTACTCCAAGTTGATGGTGCCGAATATATTGGCAGACACTTAGACTGCCGACTCACATGGCAAAAACATATTGTCACCAAACAGAAACAACTCCAGCAGATGATTAAACCTTTGACCGTAAGTCATGATTGTCCTTGAAAAGCAAAGTATTGCTGCATAACACCATTCTGAACCCAATTCGAATGGAATTCAATTCTGGGGAACAGCGTCTAACCATTCTAAAGTGATAAAAAAACAAAAAGTGCTTTGCATGGTCGTAACACGTGGCAAAAACCTATCTTTACTAAACAAAAACAACTTGAACTCAAAGTGCAATAGGTGCATTGAATCATTAATTAATTGGATCATTGGAAAAAAGATATTGCTACGTAAAACTTATTCTGAATCAAATCTGAACCTACGAACTTCAACTCTGGAGAACAGCAATTCACCATCCCACAATGGTTCCAGCATAAAATGTTGCGCATTGTTGTAGACATTCGCATCAATATTATGCAGCTTAACATTCACCTTATCACAATCAGATCGCTTTAAACCATGCTAAACACTAATAAAAAGCTTAAAAAATACTCCAATAAGTCAACTAAACCGTAAAGGTGAAATTCGAAGGCTTTTAAGGCTCCAACTTGTAAACTCATACTTAAATAAGTATAGAGACATTCATTAAGAACAAAAAAGCTAGAGAAGATACGAACGTACTCTAACGAGACACAATGACCACAATAGATCTGAAATAAGTTCTATGGCCATCCTAACTAATTTATCTATCTACCACCAAAAACACTATATTTAAATAATTAATAAAGGCGCATCACTTACAAGAATGTATACTCTACGTATTACATAGTTTTGCCGCACAAGACACTTTTAACCTCTACCAGGTAAATTGCTAAAATCAGAGTTTCTATGTTTTTTTTTCTAGTTTGAACTCCGATAGTAATCTCGAAATCAACAAAATTAGCAGTGTACAGAACAATATATACATCAATCTGCTTCTGGGTTTCCGGGCTGGAACCGCGTCACTAGTATATCTGCCGACGTTTCGTACCCATTTGTATGGGACATCTTCAGGGCTGAACTACTGCACTGAAACTGAAGTCAGTTTCAGTGCAGTAGTTCAGCCCTGAAGATGTCCCATACAAATGGGTACGAAACGTCGGCAGATACTAGTGACGCGGTTCCAGCCCGGAAACCCAGAAGCAGATAGCATGGACCACGACCGCGGAAGTCTATGTACCAAATTAATATATACATCAATTCTAGCGTATGGAGCAGAAAATTGGAGAAAGAGAAAACATTGCAAGGGTCTAAAATAAGGTTTGCCCGAAAAGGGCAAGAGTCAAAAGATTGGATAAGAAAGGGACGAAGATATTAGAAATGAATTGAAACTAACACCACCGAAAGATAAGGTAGAAGAAAAGAAACTAAAGTGAACAGGACTTTTAATTAGAATGGATAAAAGGCAACAAGTTAAAATAATATGAGAAATCAAGAAAAATTAGAAAAGAACAGAAAAGATAAACAGAGAAACACATAGAACTATAGCGTTAGTGAAATGTTAAAGAGGAAAGGAGAAACATGGGAAGAGGTAAAACAAATGAAGAGATAAAGTACTAAAGGTGCTAAATGCCAATAAGACGCATCAACTTTAACATATCTTGTTGATTTTACGACTTTTACGTAGACCATAGACTTCACAACCCTCTCCTTTTTCCAATTAAACCCAAGTCTCAACTAATCACATGACATGTAATTATGCCCACTTATTAGAAAATTGTATTCAATGGAATGAAATATGCTATGTAAACGAAAAGAACCATTTTACATTTGTTATGACTCGCGCAGTTGTCACTCTATAATATTAAATTTCTTTTTCCGGTTATTCCGTTATTTAACATGATGTCACTTCATTCTCTGCCTTACCACCCATTCCTTCATGCCACATACACATATAAGCATGATTAGTATCAGCAGTATGAATATAAAATATGACTTCGCCATATTTCACCAGCTTTTACTTTCGAACCTGAGCACTTATCTGGTTGGGTCTTTCCGTCGAACATTAAATCTATTTCCTCTGTGATGTTGACCGTCATAGCTATATGTATTCTATATTTATAGATGACCTTCGTTCACTTGTCTTCCAGGTTTGTTTTTCTCGTAGGAAAAACGATTCAGGAAGGCAACAAATACTATAGGCAATCAGAAAAGTGACATAACTAGTAGTTCGACCTAAATTTTTATAATACATAAAGTACCTAAAATAAGTACATAATTCATAGTAGCTCGCGAGAATTTTTTTGTTTAATATACATTTTTGGAATTATTTAACTGCTCTAAAGAGTTGCAATAGGTAAACTATTTCCTGCCAAAGCCTAGTGTCTATATTATACGAAACTGATTATGTCGAGCCCAAAACTCAACAATTTAAGGGAGTTAAACAGATTATGTATTTAAGTAAGATCATAAAAACACGTTCGAAACTAAACCATTATTTTATAAAGTGTTCAGTACTTTCTGAAGATTTATTTATAAAGCTCCTACATGAAAAAATTCTGTACATATTTAGTGGAATAGTATACATACTTGCCAGTATTTTTTCCGTAGACTATGTAATTTAATAATATTTTAAAGTAGATCTTGAATTACCTTTGAAATGTATCTCGAATTATCTTAAAGCAGTGTTAGTATGGACCAAACATCACTTGCTGCAAGTTAAATGAAATGCAACAGCATTTACTAATAGGTAGTTAAGAAGAAACATATGTTGTTTCATATATTTCAAGAATTGTTCAACTTTTCTATAAAGAATTCAAACCGCAGTTTTCAATTTCTCTGATTCACATTTAACTGCACAGTTTGTTACATATTCAGCATGTATCTACTGGCGGAAAACGAAACCTTACCATCGGAAAATCTTTTTTAAATACCTTAATCTAAAACTGGATACTCCATCGTAAATGCATAACTTGTGAAGGTTTAAATCCGGATTTACATACTCCTTTATGGTTTTAGCTCTAGAATAATCGGATTGGTCCCATAGAATGGATTGAATATATTGACGGCCTTGTTGAAAGTCTTCAATAGTAAACTTAGAAGTTTTGTTAGTACACAGATCCTTATAAGTGGTTTCGCCTAATTTTTTCTTCTCAACAATAGTAGCTACTTTTTTCGTACGATATTAGAAATATTTTCAAAAATGTTATTACATTACACGAATAATGTTGCCGTTACAGTCTAGAACTGCCTCTAGTTGATGGCTGTCAGAGTCTGGTATTCCCCATGTCTTCTATTTATTTGCGATATGTTACTTAAACCCATTAAATATGTTTCTTATGCTTGAACATTTTGAGTGTCAAGCTTATGAAAAAGTTTAAGTTTTCTTTCAAAAGTAAGTTTCTTGTAATCGTAACACTTGCACCAACACTAAAATACAAAATAAATTAAAGATAATTTTAAAATTCAAGTTGACAAACAATAAATTAGATGTTATAGTAAACGTATGGTTATATCTGGTTGCGGCTAATTTTTAACAGAAATATATTCTACCGTAATATGTACCATTCTCTTCTGCGATTAATACTAAAGAAAAACAGAAAAGCGCCTGTTTTTCTTTAGCATTTTGATACTAAAAGAAACAATTTATTAACAAGGGGTAGTCGCTTATATTTTGGGAATAGCAAACAAAAAATTTTTTTTATTATTCAAAATAGTTTTATTGCGTTTCAAAATATTCACCTTGAAAATCAATGCATTTTTGCATTCGTTTAAACCAATTCAAAAAGCATTGCTGCCACTGTGAAGGCGGTATCTCTAAAATATGAGTTTTGAATGCCTCAACTGCCTCTTCCGGCGTAGAAAACCGTTGACCACGAAGTTTTTTTCTTCACGTGTGGGAACAAAAAGAAATCACATTGTGCTAGATCGGGGCTGTACGGCGGATGTCTCATCAATTCAATGTTTTGCCCGGTCAAATATTCAATTGTTTGAATCGACCTGTGAGAGCTCGCATTATCATGGTGGAGAATGGATCTGTCGTTTTCGGTTTGTTTTCCTTATTTCTTAAAAACTTTTGGCAAACAAATGGTTGTGTACCATTCGGGATTGACCGTTCTACAATTCTCTAAAGGCACGGTTGCAATGCGACCGGTTTTCCCCAAAAAACAGGCTACCATTTGTTTTGATGTGCTTCGAGCGCGAACAACTTTTGTTGGTTTTGGCTCATCTTGGAATACCCACACAGTCGATTGTTGTTTATTATCGGACTCATACGTATAGATCCAAGATTCATCGCATGTGACGACTATATAAATGTTCTTTGAAGCACCGTCATTGTATTGTTTGTGCATTTCTTGGCACCAATCGACGCGAGTCCTTTTTTGAGCGGCTGTCAAATTATGTGGTACCCAACGCGAACATAGCTTCTTAACGGCTAAATGTCCATGCAGGATCTTATGCACGCTGGTGACGGCCCTGCATTATCAATTCAGATACTGCATTAATTTTTTTCAACACAACAACATTTGTGGGACGATCTTCACGAAGTTCATCGTCCACAGAACACCATCCAAGTTTAAGTTCAATATACCAACGATATACTGTAGATTTCGATGGTGCTTCATCACCATATAAAGAATTCAGCTCGGTGATGCATTCTCGTTGAGATAATCCACACCGAAGGTTATGAAAAATAATTGTACGAAAATGTTCGCGAGTTAATTCCATTTTTTCGCTGACATAAAATTTTCAAGTTACTGTCAACAATAGAAATAGCGACCGGATAATAAAACTGTCAACGTAAATATATTGTCAATAATGATAAACTTCACGATGTAATCATCAAATCGGAGTTAACACTAACAGTGTTGACAGCTCCCGAAATATAAACGGCTACCCTCGTATTTCACATCATTTAAATTAATACGCGACAAATATACACATAATAAAGTAAATGTACTTGAAACCTATCTGCTTCTGGGTTTCCGTGCTGGAACCGCGTCACTTTTATATCTGCCGACGTTTCGTACCCATTTGTATGGGATATCTTCAGGGCTGAACTACTGCACTGAAACTGTTTTACTCAGTTTCAGTGCAGTAGTGAAGCAGCGAAACTGTTTTACTCAGTTTCAGTGCAGTAGTCCAGCCCTGAAGATGTCCCATACAAATGGGTACAAAACGTCGGCAGATATACACGTGACGCGGTTCCAGCCCGGAAACCCAGAAGCAGATAGCATGGACCACGACCGCGAAAGTATACGTACCAAATTTACTTAAAACCTTTCTATATATTTATTTATGTTTCTATGTATTTATTATACATGCAGCAAAAACAGGATATTAACCAAACATTTGTCGCTACAAATTCTAATCCTTCATATGCACAAATGCATACAGTTATGGCCACATTAGAACAAAAAAGAAAGAAAATTGATAAGTAAAGAGTGATATCCCAGAATGACACAATATTTGTGCTTAATTTAATAGTTTAAGCTTGGTAATGAATATGTCAACATTGGTACATAACCAGTTGAAAGTTCTCATTACTCTTTGTACAGAAAACTTGCCACAAGTTCTAGTATTGTAATTAGCAATTTGAAACATAGTTCACAAAAAAAGAATTGAAGCGGTTACTGAAGGAGATACAAGAAACTTACTTTAAATAATATTTCAAACTCCAACTTCATGAAAGTAAATATTGAAGTAGATATATTGATTAACGTTGATTATTTTAAGGAAATTAAATAAGTTTATATAAGAAAATTAACTATTTGTGTTTTGTTTAACTATTCTCAATCTCTTTGAATACAATATTCAAAACGTCAAAAAAACTTCCACTTATACTAAAGAAAATTTCCCTAATCATCTCCAGTTGGATGCACCAATTTTTCTATTTCTGTTTTAAAATTATAGCGCACTCAGCTTTCAATTTAGTGAAAATATTTGTTTATTCATTTGTTTATTCGTCAACGCAAACACAACATGTAAGGTTATTCCAATGTTTAATATTTATTTAAGCGATTGGGTAAAATTAATGTTGAAATATACACATATATAACTGTATATGTAACCTACCAATGTTAGTATTGCCTATATCTGCCTAAGTTTACACGTAAGGTCCTTATACTTGACAGATATAAATTTATATTCACAATACCTGTACAAATATCGCTCCCTCTTTAACACTAACTGAACATATATTAATTCGTAGATTAACGAATAAATAAATAAAACAAACACGTCTACGCAAATAGTAACGCGAAAAGGGGAAGGTCTAAAACACATCAGAGCACACGAAAATATATAATTAATAACCCTTAATCCTTGCGTATTTGTTAGACTTCCGTATAGGCAGTTAAGATTGTAATAATTCAGATGCGAACGAAAAAATGTATTAGAAATGTCAAATAAAAACCTTTCCGTTGTTCTTTTTTTTTGAGGTACCCCTATTAAAATTCAATTCATAGTTTCGAAGACAAAGGAGTACTTAAACTTAACTCACAACACAGTCCGAGATTTCTTTATGGCGGACAAAAGTAAATAAATCACAAACAGAAAGAGTAAAATAAATAGCGCCATCTGGTGCGTCACGTTCGAGTAAAATAATTATCCCCAATCAAAGGAAATTTGGCGTCAAACTTCCCAAGATTTTCTTTGAAATAGCGCACAAAGCATTATGTCAACAGTTTCCTTTTTCTTGAACTCCCTTTTCTTTAAAAAAGGGAAAAGAGAAAAGAAAGAATACTATATTTATTAGATAGAAAGTAAACCAGGTAAATATACATAAAATACCTTTAAAATATTTATAAACACTTTTCGACTTATGGATATATGTAAAGTACATGGAAAGATTTACTGCGGTCCTATAGAAATAAACATGATTATCCATTAATTCGACTCATTTCAAAACTCTGTGTTAAATTCCGTAGTTGTTGTAACTTGTTTAACAGTATATAGAAATTAATCAAAAGCTTTTCGCATATTTAGAATTATATCACAGGCAAGCTCGTTATTATTCAAAGTTATTAAGTTTTACGTAAACTCAAAACCAGCTGTTTCTATACTTTTAAGTTTAAAGATACCGTTCAGAGTTGTTCCAAACAAATTATGTAATTAAATCTGTAAATCCTACTAACGCTAATTTCTCATAAATTTTTGAAAAGTTTATTAACTTAATATTTCATAACCTCGTAATAATAACAATAGAGCAAGATTCAAAAAGATTGTCATTCGTATAAAAATTAACATGTGCATGACGTATACATAAGCGGCATTTTTCCAATGGCGTTTCAAACTTATTCGGTGGCGGTACGTAAATTACTGTATTTTATTAAATTCTATTAAAAATAAATTATAAGGATATTCGAAAGCAAATTCCTAATTCGTAACTTTGACAATTTTTTAAATTCTGCGAAAATTACTAAGTCGTTCGTGAAGAAATAGAGTTTTACTTTTCAAAAAAGAACCGAAAAAACATAAATGGCTATTACCGTGATGTTCAATTAAAAATCATTTTTCAGTCATTCATTTCAGTCATTTTTCTAAATTATGAACATTAGAAAGAGCATTCCCTGTAATATTCTCGATTATTTATGGTTCTCTTGTCCGGTCCAGATTGGAATATGCTTCAGTTGTGTGGTACTCACTTTACCATTACCAGCAGTTATTCCTGGAGCGTGTTCAAAAGAGGTTGCTCAAATATTTATCCTACAGGATTGATGGTCATTATCCTGCCTTTGGTTCGACGTATGAGAGATTGCTTGCCAGGCACAATTTTGATTCTCTTGGTATACGAAGGGAGCAAGCTAGTGGCGGTTTTCTTTATAAATTAATAAATAATTGTAATGATTCTTCTGTGCTGTTGTCCCAGGTTGATTTCCTCGTGCCTAGTTTTGACACTAGATCATCGGCGACCTTCTCAATAGCTAGGGCACAAGGCTCCATTGGTACATATGTTCAGAAATGCCAATGTATTATACGAGGATCTCTTTCGTTAAATTGAATCTATTATTATTATTATTACATATGATATCAATTACTTCCTCACGAGTAGTAAATCTATTTAGAAATACCCTTTCTTTGACACAATCCCATTACCAATAATCTACCGAGTTCATATCTGATTACCTAGAAGACCAATTGTTCCGAAAATGCCCAGTAATTACACGATCATCAAATGCGTTGCGTAGTAGTGTCTTTACATTATTGTCTTTGTAGAGTGAAGCGCTGTTTTATATAAAAACAGTGTTGTCAATACCATGCTTCTGTAATGCTAGTAGTATAAAGACTTAGGACATTTTATGTTACTGTTTTTGCTTGACTATGCTCTGTTTCGTTGAATAAATAAGCTCCCATTAGAAAATTTGGGGCGTAAAGTCGCACCAAACCGTAACCTTGGCATTACGCAATCCTTCCTGAATAGTCGTACTTGACTTCTTTTCAGACAATATCTTGCAATTGTCTTTCTCAAGACCTCCATTTAGTTCAAAACGCGCTTCACCTGTCCAAAAGATTCTTCTTTAGACTCAAAGCGCATTTTCATTTTATATGAATACATTCGAAGCTGCTTTCTCATAATTCGCCAGACTATTGAATAACTCATCTCCAATTGTTTTGAAACTTTTTTAGCATTAGAAACAACATATGAAGCTAAACTTCACACAAAACTAGAGCTGCGCTAGCTTCGTTTTCTATTTACTTTGGTCTATCCGACCGCTTTTTATCGCTAACTCTACCAGTTTCCTAAAATTTTTGCACGAGCTTTTGACATGGTTTTACTGTACAAAGCCCATTCCTCATCCCATGTATTGTTTGATATCTCCTTTAGCGTTGGCATATTATCATATTGCATTCGTAATAGCACTGAAAAAGGCTAATACGAACCCGTAGCGGTAAAACTGTTTAACGATTATCGATTTAAAATTGCTGCCAGTTCTCAAAATCGTAGTACAATACTTATTTTGAACACAACTATATATGAAAAAAAAGCCAAACCCGCTAAATCATAAATATATCTATATAAAAACTCACTTTTGAATAACCTTTATATATAAACAAACGAATGTTAATATCAGAAAAACAACTAAAATGAACAACATTTTATCGTGACTATGTTCATGTGCTAAATTGAAATACAGTTTTGATATGCAGCTTACAGCAAAGAGTATTTTTTTAATCTCATGAATCAATGAATGTAGAAGACAAAAACCTAAGCCAATAAGGAATAAAACTATTGACGGCATCTTTAATGGGAAACAAAGGAACTGGCAACAGATAGGGAACTGTGAAATAAGTTTATCTATTGTAGGAAGATATAGGGAATTCTAATGATAAAGGGTATTTCAAATTTCGCGTTTTTTTTAAAGAATAAGTAAAACACATAATTTGCATTCACTTTCAAAAACCTTTTATTGGTAATTGAAGTATCAGTTGTGACATTTATATGCGAAAAATAATATCTGTCGTCAAATGGCCTCCTCTTGCAGTTCCACAGACGTCCACTCTTTTGTTAAAATTTTCAATGACATTTTGACATAATTGAGACCCTATCTCACCAATGACACGAATAATTTCATCTTTCAAAGCAGGAATTGATTGTGGATTGTTTTTATGAACCTGACTTTTCACATGAGCATCACCGTTTCTTGAGATTACACGTCCAGGAAATTTTTCTCTCAATAAATCAATTGATTCGTGTGCAAAGTGAAGTGTGGCACCATCCTGTTGAAACCATATATCCTCTAGATCAATATTCATTAATTCAGGCCACAAAAATTCGCTTCATCATCCGACGATATCGATCACCATTGACAGTTACAGCTTCACTAGCAGCATTTTCAAAGAAGTAAAGTCCAATTACACCACCTGACCATAACGCACACCAAACAGTAGCTCGTTTAGGATGAATCGGTTTCTCATGAATAATTCGTGGATTTTCCTCACCCCAGATATGGCAATTTTGTTTATTAACATATCCACTAAGTTCAAAATGTCTCTCATAGGAAAACATTATTTTTGAGAAACATCAGCTGGTTGTTCATTGATAAAATTGACAAATGAACGACGTTTTAAATGATCTAATGGCTTCAGTTCCTATGTTATTTGAACCTTATATTCACAAAGTCCAAGTTATTGTGAACGTCGTCTGATGGATTCAGGATCTTCACCAACACTTTCACGAACTAAACCAATATTTTCTTGTGAACGATCAGTACGACTGTATTTTTCACTTTTTTGATCTTCCACGGAACCGATCTTTTGAAATTTTTTAATAATTCGACCAATAGTGCTTTCAGATGGACGATTATGTAAACCATAAAATTCACGTAATTTTCTAAAAACTCTTTTCACAGAACGCTGATTTTCATAAAATCATTCAACAATTTGAATGCGTTGCTGTACAGTGTGCGAAGCCATTTTTATAAATGTCATACATCACACTTTTTAAATGCCCACATACGCAGACAAATTCAGTGCGCCATCTATATTTTATTTATTCTTAAAAAAAACGCACAATTTGAAACCCTTTATATTGATAATAAATAAACTACCAAGTAATATATCCACATTGTTTCGACGATGAAACATTGGTGCCTCATGAAAAATTTTGGTTTGGATATACGAAAGCAAAAGGCGTGTAATGAGGAAACGAAGCTTGGATAAATGCTTTGGTGCGTTTATTCTACTTCTGACAAAATACGCAGAAAAGAAAGCACAATATCTGAACACCATTCATCCAGCCTTGTAAATTCGTATGTGTCCAAGAGGCTAGTGTACTTAAAGTGTCTCTTCGGTCAGGTTAAAGCTCAGGTACTTCATAATTTTGACATATATAAATATATTTCCAAGACCGAAATGGCCAAAGAAGCACAAATTAAAAAAGTCTCTTAAAGTAAATATTTAAAAATCTGACCTAGTGATATTCAAAACATGTTCGAAAAAAATTAATTTTTTTGGCGTCTCGGAACCGTAGTTTATACGCCTCGGTAAACATTCCAAATACTTAATTATTAACATTTGAATTATTAAAATCAAATGGGAAGCACGTAGAGGCGTTGACATGGACAAACATTTTACACCCGGAGGCCTTTCTGGACAACTTATAGATTTTTCACACAACAAGAAATGGCCCAATAGAAAATAGGTTAATCCACACAGATAAAGAGAACATGAAAATTGCTTCACCTTTAATTTTAAAATTTTAATATTCATTTGGATAAGCGTGTCGATAATTAAATTATAAATAGGCTTTCTATTTGAACACGAAGTAACGACATTGACAAGTATTGTATATATGTCTTCTAAAGTTAAATTTAGTACAAATCTGCGCAATAAACTTCGATGTACAGAGCAATTCAGTAATATGAGATTTAAATTTACTAGTGCATATCTGCCTAGAAATTCTGGTAGTCACAGCCAATTTCCGGCTCAATTATACACGCTCGGGGCTGGAAAAAATAAATTTGGAATCAAATATAACACTTAAATATTTAATAGATTTTGGGATATGTAATGTTCAATAGTGTAATCAATGAATAACAGGAGTGTCAATATTTTAATTCCCTTGTAAAAGCTACAAAATAACATTTAGATATGTTCGGAAACAGTTCGTTATCAATAATCATAGATTTTATTTATTTTGTTTATGTAAAGATTAAACATCCTCATTTATATTAATCAATGTTTTAGAATATTTTTCTCCTCATAGTTAATGTGTGTGTGTGTACAAAAATTAACCCTTCCAAGCTAGACCGTGGTCCCAGAGATGTTCCTCCAGAACTTTCTAGGGTAGATCGAATAAATTATTATTTGTCTTGCTCATGGTAACAGTGTAGTAAAAGAAGACAGCAACCTTCTCCAAAAAATGAAAAGAACACGACAGATTCTAAAGTTCAAAGACGAAAATTTTCCATGAGGGAAATAAGCGAGGAAGGCAAAGGATGAACCAGGGTCATCTAGACAGATTAAGATGCTTAAAGCTGCGAGGGTGAATCTGATGTCTGACGAGAAACGTACGTAAGCGTAGTCGCAAAAAATTACTATTCAGAACAGCAAGCGCAACACCCTTCTATTTTGCTCCGTTAAGCGGAACTTTAATCGAACGCATTTCCTTTGCTCATGTAAACAGTGTTGTAAAAGTACAGTGCAATCTTCTAAAGTTGCAAGACGAAAATCCTTCATGAGAGAAACAAGCCAGGAAGGCAAAGATGAATTATCATCTAGACAGTTTGAGATACATAAAGCTGTGAATCTGATGTCCGAAGGTAGATTCGATAAACTAGTTGCTCTGGAACTTGTAAGGCTAAACTGCAAGAACTAGTGAAGCAAGATTGCATAGAAGCAAAAAAGTCGTAATCAAAATCAACATTAAGAGAGTTATGAGGATCACGAGAGACCTGACATAGTCATAGTAGAATAGGCTTCATAGTCCTGAAGAAATCTTAAATCTTTGGAATGTTTTTTAAACGTAGCCATATGCCGACACAAAATAACAAAAAAGATAATAAGGCTATCGAGACAATTCAAGTAGGAGCAGGTCTAGGTTAATGCCCTGCAGAACATAGAATGTAAATGCATGTAAACATACATAAATTGAGCCATGATGTTACCAATATTATTCAAGTAAAATGATTCATCTATGTCATCAAAGGTTCGTCTAAATTGATATAGATGACATCCGATTGGCCACCTCCAGCTAAAGTCTCTGAAATTTTCCAGATTATAGAATACAAGTAAAAACTAGCATAACGGCTATAGCTAACTACATATGTGTAATCTTTAGTTTATTTAGTTTTTTACAGAAGAGGAAAAATATCTGAGCAAACTGTCAAAACTCTAGAAATGTGAATATTTGAAACAAGCTAAATAGTTTACTTAAATAATTTGCAATGACGCTCGTACGACTTTTATCAAGCAGTGTTTCCAATAATTAGTTTCTTTTTCAGTTGATAGTATATGTAAATTTGTTTAGCTATAATATATAATAATAAGAACTGAAGATTGCGACTATACAAAGCTAGAAAATAACCTAAAATTTTAAAAGGAAAGAAATAAAGTGTTGCGTAAAATTTTACATTTGTTAAAATCTTAAAACGTACATTTTAATTTAATAATTTATGTTTTAAAGAACACCATGTTCCTCTAATACATAGATTGCGATTTTAATATTTATTTTAAAATTTAAAAAGTAATGAAAAGTTAGGTAAAAATTTAATAATGCTTTTGTTTATTATAAGTAAGCCAATCCAAAAAAAAACGGTATTTCATTGAATTATATTTCTCATGACAAAATCATAATCGTAATTTTCTGTCATAGCGGCTAACCTTTTTTTAATAATTTTTCTGTAAATATTATGATTTAATTTACACATAAAACTTTGAAATACCATAACTAACATTAATTGAAAACCATGACGATGAACGAAATTATGAATGACATCTTGGAAATTATTATTAAAGGGATCCGGTTAAAATGTTATAAGGACCACACTATTCAATAATACGCTTAGAATTCGAGTCAAATGACTTAGGAACTCATTAGTCCTTAATGGGATATTCATTATTAGGTGTTATTATATAGAAGGGCTTGATGTTTCGAAAGTTGTCCCTAACAACACAGGTTTTTAATTTTGGTTTTGTAATTAATCGTATTTAAGAATTCTTCACGGTTTACTACCTTTTCCAAAGTTTATTTTCCAACAAAGGGATTACGTTTTGCGCCGTTTTATTTGGTGAAAACTGAACTAATTTACATTTGCTCGCATATAATACACGTCTCTGTTCTTGACAATCAAATTCCACCGCGCGAGGACGCTACGCGACGCGCTAATCTAATTTTCTAAGTTAAATTTTACTTGGACCATACCTCAATATTTCGGGTATCCTTTTATTCCCTCCATAATTGTATAATATTTAGTATCAAAGAAAAACATTTCGTTAATTTCATATAAACTCGTTTCCTTTTACTTTTTTTACTGTGTATTTAAAAAATTGCACAGTTCTTTTTTTAAATACATGAACCCGTAACTTAAGTTCTCTGGAGTTTGGGGCAAGAACATCTTCGTCAAATAAAAAACAATCTTTTTGAAGTATCCGAGAATATCTAGTATGCAAAATATTTGCAAAATTGCAGCGAAATTTGAAATTTCATAGAAGAATTACTATAATAATTAAATCCGTGGAATTGAGAATTTAGCAAAAAGTATTACAGACAACACAGTTTTCCTTCTTTACCACAAATCTAAAATTACTAAATGATAATATTATTATTCAAAGGATTTAACAACGATTTATTAATTATTTGTAAACCAATTACAGAAACAATTTTATATAATTATTGCTAAGAAGAAACCATGAAGAAACAACACCTTCCTCTATCGTCCAAATATGCATTTGACCGAAAGAACCAAGTTTGCGTTCGTCAAAGCCAAATGTACAAGGGTAGAACGCTTTTATACTTGTCATACGCCATTTGATGAATGCCCGAAAATAATTCAAATACTGTTAATAACACTGTTTGCAATACGTTACATTTCGGTCCGGATACTCTATGGAATATATCTTAGGAAATATGAAAGATGAAGTGCAGTTAAATCAGAAATCGTGGATTTACGAAATAAAATGCTGAGATTGTAATAAACAGTACATGGGTTAAACTAAACGTTCAATAGAAACTCGGTATAAACAACATATTAACACATCAAGTTTAATCGACCTTAAAAATCCAGTTTAGCGAAACACGAGCTAGAAAATAATCATAGTACGAATCGTCTATATTTAATCAAAAATATAAATAATTACCGTGAATTCAACAGTTACGACACCATATTTATTGTGAAAAATAAATACCATGTGTTAAACATAAATATGTTATAGGTCCGATAACACATTCTTGCCTCTATAAGTTCCTGGGAGATACGACTGTTAAATAAAAAAAGTCTATAAGTAGAAGCGAGGGTGTCCTTTAATATAGTTTTGGCAATATGTATACAGAATACGAATATTGATATGGTAAGGGATTTTATTTACCTTTTTTTATTAATTCAATTAACGAGAGTCTCCATCATAATTTACCTTCAATATTCTTATTTGTAGTTCTTAAAAGAATGTGCTTTTTTTCTACTCCTTCTCCAATTTATAAATGACTGTGTAATTGACATTTTATGTGAGGGTAGAAAATTAAGAAATATAGATAAATTTAAATCCGGATTTTTGAATAAGGACCGAACACCTTTTCAAATTAATTATTATAAAATAATTTAAGCGGAGAAAGAGTATTAATGATTAAATACGTGCACAATGTTTATAAAATAGTTGGTTGGAAAACTAAACGAACCCAGCAGGAAAAACAAAACTTTACATATCACATCAAAATGTGTGTGGGTTTTCGCTCAAAACTGTCTATTCCACTTCACCCTGTATAAGCTTGGATATTATACTACTCACAGAAATGTGACTAACTTGGCATATTACAAATTCTGAATTATTTCACTTCTCCTTTAATGTACATAGATGTGATAGGGATTATCAGGAAGTACAGCGTTGAATGGGTGGTGGTGTTTTCTCCGGTATTTGTAGTAATTTGGAAGTAACTTCTATTTCTGACATTAATGCTTTTCATTTAATTCCTTTGATTGACTCGATTATCAGTAGATGTATGTATTTTGAATGGAAGTATTGTACATATAGTTAATATTTACGTACTACCAGATCTCTTGATATAACCTTTGAAATGATTAAAACATCAGAAGTGAATAATTTTCCACGCAGTCGATATGCTATAACTTGAAAAAAGCAAATTTTTCTGCATTATAAAACGATTTAACGAAAATTAATTGGGTATATCTACAAAATTACATAGACGACAATAAGGCAGTGTCTTTACATTCTCTGGTTGAGGCTGTCAAACTCTCAATATCACTATTTACGTCTCGAAAATGTAATTTTCCACCTCAGTATAATCAAATCATTAATGAATGAATATTACCACAAAAAATGGCGTAGACATAAACTGAAATGTACTTCAAGAATTTAAGAGGCTAAAAAAATTACTTAAAGCAAAAACGAAATTCACTTTCATTGACAATCAAATGGCTTCAGAAAACGAAATTGTAAACAATCGTAAGTTTTTCTGGCAATATGTCAATGATAATCGTGATGTGTTCAGAATACTTGGATGCGTGACTTGGAAAGTGAAATTGTTATTTCTCCTATTGCCAGACACCTTTCGCAAAATAAGCTTGATTGACTCTATTAGAATATGAGATACAGAGAAGAAATGTCTGAATTCCTCATTTAACATTAACTCCATTACGTCCACAAAGGTCTATAAGAATGTAAGAAGGCTAAATCAAACATGAATGCCGGACATGACGGATTACCGAGTTTTCTTGTGTGTGGTTGTGCAACAATACTATGCAGTCGTTAGCCACAATTTTTAATTCATCTTTCAAAAACATCAGTATTTCCTGGTTATTGGAAGATTATCAGAACAACAACAGTTTTCAAGAGAGGAGATCGCTCTGATATTCATAATTATAGGCCAATTACCTTATTGCCAAGATCTTTGAACACTTTCTTTACGCTAGACTATTTAGTAGAATTAGACCCTGTTTATCTAACTACCAACACGGTTTTCTCCCGAAAAATCTACAATTACTGAAATTACACAATGCATTAGTGAATCTATTGATATACAACAACAAGTGGATGTTATATATACAGATCTTAGAAAAGCGCTTGACACGGTATATCACGCTTTACTTTTATCTAAGTTGAGTGATTTGGGTTTGTCTCACAATGTTGTGAAATTAATAACATCATACCTTCGCAAAAGATTTTGTTATGTCCAGTATATTGGTTTGACATCTGATCTCATCACCGTCTTCTCGGAGGTGTTATAGGGCTCAAATTTGGGTCTTCTATTATTTAGTATAACCCTAAATGACCTTCTTGAAATTCTGGACAGTAACATTTGGGCTCATGCAGATAATATGAAAATCTATTACAATACAACCCCTCAGTCAGATCGCGTACTTTAAAAAAAAATTAGAATTTAATTAGTTCTTGGTGTAAACAGAAAAAAATACTCTCAACCTTAGACAAGTGCCCAGTGAAGACTTACAATGTAAGAGCCCCTACATCTTTTAATACTCTGTGGATTAGAATATTATTTTAAGACAAACATTAATAATGGATTGAGGTATGGCTTGATTCTGCTTTGTCGTTTACAGAACACATTCATTCCATTGGAAATTCTGCCTCACAAATTTTAGTCTACTCGATACGATGCTGTAGGACGAGCTAGACTGTGGAGATTTCTAAATAATTTATCTTTCAAAATCGATGGTATTTATTCTGAATGAAGCAAGGTTCTTGTTCAAGTTAGTGAATAACTACGTTGATGCTCTATTATTACTTGCTTGTATTGATTTTCCACTAACATAGCATGGAACAAGAACCACCATCAGTTTTGTTGTTTCGAGAGCGAGAGCGAATATCGTCTATAAAGCACCAATTACACATATGACGAGCAATGCTAATGGAATCTATAATGATATCTTTCACACCTCATATCAACATAATTTCAATTGTTATGTACATTATACTTAGTTTTATCCGTTTTTATTATTTGTACTAGCGGAGAAATAATAATAATTTTAGTTATGTACATACATATATTTTGTTTCTACGAGGGTGGCCCCAGAAGTACCCGACCCAACAAAGAAAACACAAAAATTTTGGAAAGAAATATATTTAGTTTTCAACATAATCTCCTTTCAGCTCTATACACTTTTCCCAGCGATGTTCAATACGTTCGATATCCTTTTTATAATAAGAACTGTTTTGCTCCTCAAAATAGCCATTAACAGCCGATATCACTTCATCGTTGGAAAATCTTTGACTACTGAGCCATTTTTCAAGTGTGGGAACAGAAAATAATCAGAGCGGGCTAAAACTGGCGAATAGGGCGCATCAGGTAGCAATTCAAACTTTAATTCACTAATTTTTGCCATTGCAATAACAGATTTGTGAGCTAGTGCATTGTCTTGATGAAACAACTTAGCCAAATGCGACCGCTTTTGTTTGATTTCTTCACTCAAACGTTGCAATAAGTTCGCATAATACTCTTGTTTTGATTGTTCTTTTGTTTCGGGTGTAAAGTGATGGACCCATGTTTCATTCATGGTTATGAAACGGCGCAAAAATTCTGCTTTGTTGCTGTGAAACTCACTAAACACTCAATTGAAACATCTTCACGACACTGTTTTTCTTGAGTGTGAGCAAACGCGGCACCCATCTTGCACACAGCTTTCTCATGTACAAATTTTCAGATAATATGCGATGTACCGCACTTTTTGAAATGGCTACTATATCTGCTAGCACGCGCACTGTCAGTCGACGATCGTCCAGTACCAGTTTGTGGTTTTTCTTCACCATTTCTGGAGTCGTCACCTCGTTTGGTCGACCACTGCGATGCTCGTCTTGGCAAGTCGTACGGCCACGTTTAAACTCTGCTACCCAATATTTCACCGTTGTAAACGAAGGAGCAGACTCACCCAGAGTAGAATCCAGTTCAGCTTTTATATCGGTTGGGCTGGGGCCTTTCAAATAAATATTGTATCACGTAACGATAACCAATTTTCTCCATTTTTACAAATTCACTGAAAACGTTCATTATTGATGGCCGCCAAACAAATACTAAACAAAGTGGCGTCTTCGAACTTGAAACATACGCTTTATAAATTGTGTACTTTCTAATACAGTTATATTTTTCAACAACTACCGCCATCTCTAGGTCAGTCCGGCTACTTATGGGACCACCCTGGTAATTTATATTTTATTTGAAAATTAATAATTGAATTTTCGTGAAAATGATAAAACGATAAAACGTTACATTTTGCAGTGCGCTATATTCAAAGTTGACGTTGACAATTCAAAAAAATCGAATGTAGGTATTTGTTCTTCCTTTCTTTTCCTTTTTTCTGTTGTCTTTTGTCTTAGTTTAAGACGGAAACACAATTTTTTTTAAAAATTATGTGAAATGACTATACAGAGTGCGTTTTGGCTTTCAACGGTGCAAATCGTGTGGGGAATTTGTTTTCGTACGGGTATTTTTGCCGTAGTTTTCCAAGTGCGACACTGTTTAATTATCTGCTGATGATAGTTGTCGAAATACGTATATAGAACACGAAAATTAATGTGGAAAGTGGTTATATATCAACCTTCAGTGATTAAGTTAATCAACCACAGGCCCCATCAAAATTATCTTCAATGTTAATGTCTAAATTGTATTCAAATTTCAGTAATGTTTTTCTTTTGTCTTCTTTAAATTTCCACTTCAGAAATGGCAAATATAATGCAACTAAATATAGGTCAATGGAATTCCCAATTAGCAGTGATCAAAAATAGTTTAGAACAAATTATTACTAAATATAGTGTTCATATAGTAATATTATGCGAAACTTGGTAAAATTACATATAAAACTTAAACATTATACTATTGTCATAAAAGACCGAATAGATGATTATGCGTAGTAGCTATCTTAATACACAAATCGATTAAGTACGAGGAAATACATGCAAACTTTTCAATGAACAAGGGTTTTATGATATGTAGCGTCAAGTTACCCCAATATAAATCATCAACTTGTTCAATATATCGCACCGTACAATGTACTGTTACGTATAAAGAATATTGTAAATTATTTTCAGCAGCAGCGTCACCGTATTTGATTTGTTAAAAATTTTAATGCCCATTGTACGGCCTTTGGTTCTTTTAAATGTGATAATGGAGGCAATACTTTCAAATCAGTAGAAGATTCATAATGTATTTTTGAAATGATGTCAAATCTACCAGAATAACTCGACGAGGCTGTTATATTTCTGCTATTGACATATCTTTATGTTCACAAAAATTAAACTGGCTCGTGTTAGATGACTTTAATAGCTCAAATCATTTTCCAATTCTAGTAACAATACCTTCTGGCAAAATTCCATCGATAACCATCTATCCTAAGGGCAGATGTAGATCTAGTAGAAAAATTTCCTAAATTCTCTTCCGCGACTAAAAATGAAACTAATTTTTTTGTCAAAAGTGTTAAAGAGGCAGGAGATGCTGTATTTACAATTAATGGACAATTTCAAGCAAATAATGTTATCGACCTTGAGAGGACCATGGATAGTAGAAAAAAAGAAAACAAGCTTTCAAAGAGTACAAGTGTAATAGAACCCTAGAGAAATCTGGTACGCAGACCTCCGCGAGCGTGGTCCATACTATCTGCTTCTGGGCTTCCGGGCTGGAACCGCGTCACTGGAATAACTGCCGACATTTCGTACCCACTCGTATGGGCACTGAAATAGTTTCAATGTGACAGACAGTAGCAGTAGTTGAACCCTAAAGATGTCCCATACGAGTGGGTACGAAACATCGGCAGTTATACCAGTGACGTGGTTTCAGTCCGGAAGCCCAGAAGGAGATACCTGGAGAAATATATTAAATACCAAGGGATGATGGCGTATTCGAAAAGATTTTTGAAAAAAGATAATCGGAAAGCATTTTACAATAATCTTAGTAAAGAAACTCCAATCAGAATTCCATTCTGGAATACCATAGGAAGTTTCAATAAATCTACTTCAAATCATACTAGTATCTAATCGTTTGCTAAAAAGCATTCTAACGAGCAGGATACCGGATTACGTATCGCCTGAAATCGTTAATTATAAAGATACCTCGTGCGACCCTTTTATGTTAAAACTTTTCACAGACAAAGAGATGTGGAAAATCTTAGCACTCGTTAAAGACACTACGCCTGGCCTAAACGATATTAGCTATTATCTTTTGAAACATTTGTATCAATTTCTTTTTGCACCATTCTACAAATTTTTGTGGCTGAGTAGTGAAGAAATTGATTTAAAACGTAATCGTGATTACGTTTCGTTGACTCATACCGGTCGATTGCTCCTATGTCATATATAGTCAAAGTGTATGAAAAAATGATTAAAGAGAGATTAAATTGGTAGTTGAAACATAACAATTTATTACCAACTAGTCAGTATGGTTTCCGTTAAGTTTAAAGGAACAATCGATGTGCTGACACATGTAATAATACATGTCCAAATATTTGTATGTTTAACACAGAACGAAACAAGAAACGCATATGATTTTGTAAACTTAAACATTTTAGAGGAGAAGTGTTCATTAGATCGTACAAAAATGAAAAAATGGGAACTAGATATCTGCCACAAAGTTTATTACATGAATCAAGTCTAAGTCCTATTTTATTTAATATCAATACCTATGATCTAATTAACATCATCCAGTACACAGACGAATTATGTCTATGTATGACACACACCGACATTAGACAGCATGTGAATAGTATGTTACTTGCTGCGGGTGAATTTCACGAGTGGTTAACAAACAATACAATGGATTTAGCCCCAGATAAAACAAAAGTGATCTTCTTTTCACGTTCAAAAACCTGCCAATCCAGCATATACTGTTAAATAATAAACATTTTCCTATTATTATATACGCCAAATATTTATGTTTATATATTGAAAATAGATTGACTTGGACAAGGCATATATTGTAAATGAGCTCGTTGGAAAATGTCAAAGTGCTTTAAATATCATAAAGGTGATTACGAAAGTAAGATGGAGTTCAAACTTTTCAATTTCATTGAACATGGGATCCACTCCGTGAAACGTATTACTAGTAGAAGCTAGAGGACCACCTATCGACCTGAGAAAGCAAAACATCTTTAAAATCAATGTATCAAATTCGACTACGATAATAAAGTACATTGAGTATCAATCGAGCTTCAACAACGAAGTACTATCAGAAAAAAAATCACCATTGCTTGTACAGTCTTTCGGGTTTGCAACTAATTTTGATGAACATATATACTATAAATTCCAAAACAAACAAAAGAAAATTATATTTCAATATCTGCATCTTCGGCATTTAATTTTCCTCTATGCCAAGAAATTAGTTGTTTTTATCCATTATACACCAACTATCGAATGCCGTGACAATATTTACCGATGGTTCTATGGACTAGTGAAGCTGTGGTTGCGCCTATTACGTTCTTAATAATAAACACAGAGAAACTTTTCAACTCGGCACTAGTGCTTCTGTCTTTACTGCAGAGATAATTACAATCTTAGAAACTTTACAATACTGTATGAATTCTATAAATTCTGAAGACCAGCAGATTCTGCTAGCATTTTGCAAAGTATGCGAGATACCACGCAGTGTAATGAAAGGACACTTATTATTTTAGTTATACCCTATTTGGTGGCAGCCTTAAAATGAAAATTGGTAAGTATGCAATTTTACTGGATCAAAAATCATAGTAATATACATTCTAGTGGAAAAGGAGACGAACTAGTCAAACAAGGCTTAAACGATTAAACAATATATAGACCAGTACTTGGGGAGACTGGGAGTGAAAGATTGGAGAAACAGGGCGAAAGATAAAGACGCATGGAGGAAAATTGGTGAAAGGGTTAAGAAAATGTAATAAATGTATAGGTTTTGAGATGTAATATGAGATAAGCCATGGGCCTAAAGGCCCGTAGAGCTGAAATATATATAGACCAGTACTTGGACTTTGTGAATTAGTTGCTTTAGTGAAAAGATTCTTTTTAAAACAATGTAACGAACGGAAAAGACCAAACACTGAAAGAATGACACAATATGCTTATATTCATTCTCAAATATATGTTGGACCACAGTATAATTATCCAGTTGTTTCTCGATTTTACTCCACTACAATCGCCAGATTGAAATTTGGTCATGGCCAATACCTAAAAAATAAATATTATAAACTCGCAAGGGTGTGAATGCGGATTTTAAATACGCAGATTTAAATCATATTTTATTAGCTTATCAATTGAATGAAGATAAAATAAAGCAATTCATAAATAGTTTTAATTGCGAAAATATCTTCTGCCTACTAATATTGCTGTTTTATACATTAACAAACGCCTTCAGGATCTAATAATACGTTTGATTGCAATGCGAAATAAGGATTTAATATTGGTAGAGAATAGGACCTTCTTTCATTCTTCCTGTGTGGGTTTCCTACTATCCATTGGCCGAATTCTTGTGTGTAATTTTTAGCCATTCTGACCACGAAACGTGAAATTGGTGTCCCCATTATTTTCCAAACCTACTCTCTACCTACAGTAAGTTTACAGTCATAAGTCACTGAGACATATGGGCATCGATCCCGAGGCCAAATAGAAAAAAAATGATTATAAATGTATTAATGTTATATATTTAAAATACTCCGGCATTCGTGAACCTAAGAATTTAATCAATTATATATGAATGTGCCAAACCGTGCATTCATTATAAACTTGAATGCATCGCATGCAATGTGTTCATTAATATATAAAACAGGAACCGGATTAAATTACAAAAGTACAAGTACACACTTGAACTGATAATGAGTAATTAGTCTTGATATTTTGAGTACAATGCTAACCTAATAAATTATTTCCTCATAATAATAATGAGATTATCGAACTAATTTATTCTCATCTACATATTCCCTTACTACGATATAATGCGTAATTATTAATATTAGTTACTTGATTATTAGATTCAGCACGTATACATACATAGATAGATAGATCTCCATGCTCTTAACTATTACGAGATTGTATTTAGGATAATTAAGTGAATGTGACTTAATTTTATCTATCAATCAATGTCCAATTTTAAACAGTCTTTCAAATTTTCAAGAATTTTCAATTTCACAGAAAAGTCTTGATGCTTTGAGTACAATGCTAACTTAATATATGTAATATTTCCTCATAATAAAAATGATATTATCGAAGTAATTTATTCTACCTTACTACTATATAATGCCTAATTATTAATATTATTAGATTCTCCACGTACACATAGATAGATAGGTCTGCATGCTCTTAAATTTTATTTTGGTTAATGAAGAGGATGGACTTAATTCTCATATCAATGGATTGTCAATTTGAAAGAAATTTAAGGTTTTACGCTAAGGTATTTATTAAACATTTTTGAATTATATTCTTCAAAACCATTTCCCTTCCGAACCCTTTTCTCGAAATTTAACAAAATATTTCTCAGCATCTTCCTCCACAATAGCAATCTCCTAGTGAATGAAATTTTTATTTACTTTCTGTGCAGTAACATTGGTTTATATCATGTAAATCTACAATTACCAATTTGACTGAGATTACAGATTTTATTTGTGGAGCTATTTCATATTGACTAAGCCGAACATCTTTAGCTTTTTTAGTCGTCGTCAGTCGTCATTTCATTTATCACAACGTTTCAGCTATGTATGTTGCAATAGGTTTCTTTCAAGATGAATCTGTCCTCCACCATATGCTGATGACACGGCAGTCCTCGCTTTACACACCGACCCGACAACTGCTCCAGACTAATTTAGATAATATTCAAAGTTGACTCTTTTACACTGTGCCAAGGAGCCTGTCCACCTATTAAAATCGACAACTGTGAACTAAATTTTAATGGAGACTGTGATTGATTAAATTAATCAATTAAGATTAATATAACCCCTTTCCACAATAGCCAAACACACAAACACTGTGTGTTTTTGACTTTCTACGTGTAAATTTAGTACGGACTTTCTCTCTGTGCTGATAGTGCCGTGGTTCCAGGTATGAGAGTGTGATGATGAGGTTTGATAACAACTTAATTGTCGAAATATGTACACAGGATACGAAAATTATTGTAGAAATGGGTTATAGTAACCTTAATTGATTAACTGTGAACTAACAACACGAAATATTTGAGTACTCATCTAGATAGCCGGCTTACTTGGCAAACATATAGCTATCACAACTTGATGTTAAATAAAACTTCAAAATAATTTTTTAGTTTAAACGCGATACGCTATGAACCCAGAACATCACAAGCTCCATGGCCATCGTCGACCTACTTATCTTGCTGCCCCGATCCATATATCTAATCAAAATTATTGAATTAACTTCGATAAAAATTGGCAAGAGAAATCAAATTAAAATTTTAAATTTAATGAAATTAATTACTAGAGCGAATATTTGAAATTCTTAATACGTGCGATTACTTTGATGTATTCTCCTCTAGATATCTACTTCTATGCCTTATATATTCCGTGCCGCATCTATCAGACGCATTTGAGCGCAAAAACCGAGTCGTCAAGAGAAAGCGTGTACTTTGCACTCAACCGGTACACTATTAGTGTCGGTTCAATAAGTTTCTTTCGTTTTTTAAAAAGCTTCTCAAATTGTCTCTTAATTTCAATTTAATTGCCTCATTTGGAATTAAGTTTTACATTAAATTTTTACTTTCTAATGTGTCTAAATAAAATTCTTAATTTGCTTATGTCATCTACCGGACATTTTTCTTATTACATTTGGTATGATATTTCTAGAAGAATGTCTTTAATAATTCCTGTAATATAATCTACAATCTTTAACCTCTAGTATATTTTATTTGCAAAGAAATTAACTATTTACAAAATTACATTACTGCACAAACTAAATGCGTTAATAGATTTTTATCTTCAATAGGGTATTTGACTACATTGAAAATATACCACAATATGTGGTCATCCTATCGGGTAACATCGTAAAAGAACATATTTCACTTTATTTTATACTAAATTATGTTTATCTTTGACAAATTACACAAAAAACAATCTCATAATTTTTTAAATTTTATCTGTAACGGGAACACTATGTCATTGGTGGCAACTCTGGTGACGTCATAGGCTAGCATACACGGCGATACTGGCGAAACGTTAGCTATTTTCTGGAAAACAAATATATATCCTATTTTGTATAGTAACACCAGTTTGTGATAAATAAAAAACCATTCTGTATTTCTTGTTTTATTATTTTATTTTACATTATTTAGATATTTACATTATTTAATAAGAAAATCCTGCAAATTTATTAGAGCACATGCAATAATAACGACATGATCAAGTACACGGAGAATGTTATTATTTATAACTGAATGTTGCTTTAGCATATGGAATTCTCTTAATCGCCTTATCACCCTCTCAATATGAATTCGCAGGCTAGCAATTATTTTAGTTTGTCGAACTTCTGTTTTTGATAGTTTTGTACCAGCGTTTACACTGGGTGGCCTTAATAATTGCATGCCTTTTTGATGAAGTGCCTGTTCAAGGTGCTTAAAGCCTCTGTCAGCTAAGATACAAGTTCCCTGTTCTAACCCATCTAGAAAGTTACAGTTTTCTAGTATGGTAACATCACTTGTTCTACCCCCAAACCCTTCTGAAATATAATTAACCAAACCATTCGGAGTGCAGGATATTAAATACTTCACCGTATTCCCCTTTTTGTACTCTGACCATGTCAGTGCCTGATGAAGAGCCTTTGATGGTATTTGTACATCGATTTCTAAACAATCAATGATGCAGCTCACATTGTGATAGTTATGTCTAAATGCAATTGGGAGATTCTTTTTAATTAATTTTTTGTCTAAGTTTATGATAAAGGGTTTTAAAAAACAACTTATTATAGGTATATTTCGCAAAAACAATTTACTAGCATAAGATAGTGATATTCCAAAATTATCCTCTAATTCAGAAAATGTGTTATTCATTCTAATTTTTTTCAAGCATAACAAAATGTGTTCTACTTTTATATTTGTATGTTTATGCAACAACTGGATTAAAAAATAACATGCTTTGGGAATTCTTTGGAACAGAAACAAACAGTTTGTGTGGACTCTTTATAGATGTATTTATACATTGTGGCACTACACACCATTTATACCCAATTCTATCCAATAAATTTGAAGAAAACATGAAATTAACTTCAGCGACGCTGTTTTATTCAGGTTTACTTCTTGATTTACTAGATTTACTTATCCCGTCCTAGCCTGTGACGTCACGCATGCCATATGACCAGCGCCATTACACAAACAGCGTTTTTGGCGCAGTCTTGGACGTTTAAACTTCAACATTGATTTTTATTGATAATACAATAGATATGTCGGAAATATCAATGATATGTCCTTATTATGTAATAAACAATAATTTAAAACAATTTCCCAAAATTAGTCAAATAGCCTATTGTACAGCATTAATCTTTCGTTTAAGTTGCTGAAATTTAGTCGAATCGATTCTAAGAAATTAAAACTACAATAACTTTGCTAAATGCATTGGTATAAATTGATATTTTAACTCAACTTAAATTGCAGTATTTATATTTCCAGAATTTCAAGAAATTATATATGGACTTTAAGAACTATATACAACAAAATGTTTTGGCAAATGTTTTATTCTTTATTGAGTTTGTGGAATATAAGTCTCACACAACAAAGAAAGTCTGTCAGTTTCCAAAGTACATGAAAACATTTCATTGCACTGACTGAAGCAATATAATCAATATATGATTGTACGTATCCTTTCTAAAATCAAATTAAACTTTTCTGTAATGTAATGTACATCTATCTCTCTATATATACATATGCATATATATGTATATTACATAGTGAATTAATGTACATACATAAGTGTATTAGGCGTAATTTCAATTACTCACCACATTTTCTGTACATTTGAATGTTGTTGCATATTGCATGAATATTTCTATATATATATAATATACATGTTTTCTAAAAATTTTAATTATTAATAGGAAGTAATTAAAAAAAAATTTTAAATTCCGAATATGTGGAAATATACGGATTTCGGAAAGTCTTCGACCCTAACCTACTAGACGCGGTAACGTAGATTCTATATGGCGAGAGCCAAATAGTCCCGCCTTTAACGTGTACTGCCAGTAAGGGAACGACAAGATCTAGCAGTATGTTGGTATAATCGGAACGTCGTGACCAACCAGGCACAATAGAAATACGCCAAATCCAAGTTTATTAATGATCAGACCTAAATAAAATTAAAAGATATATATATATATATATATATATATATATATATATATATATATATATATATATATATACCGTGAATATATGTTATAATGCAACATGCACATACATACACTAGTTGCTAGAGTAACGTAATAATGAAATGACAGCAATGTATTTTAGCGTGTATTTTATTTTGCAACATAGGATGTCAAAATAAGTTACTCTATTTTTGAGGTATGTATAGTGTAGAAGAAAAACTGTTATTAGTGAACTGGTATAACTCGAATATGAGTTTGACGAGAGTAGCAGATTTGTTTCAAATTACATATCCTGACCGTCCAAGACCGAGTCCAACTACAATAAGTAGGTTAGTACAGAAGTATAAAAATAATGGATGCATCGTTCCTAATCATAAAAAAAAGAATAGGCCAAGATATGTTATTACTGACGCCAAAAGAGATGAAATTCCACAAACAATCGAAAATAATAATATGCTCTCCACAAGAGCTTTAGCACAAACTACAAATGTAAGCAAATCTTCCGTGCATAAACTACTAAAACGAGAAAATTTTAAGTCGTATCATTTTCAAAACCATCAGGAACTAATTGCGAATGATGCAGAAAGAAGAAGTAACTTTTGTGAAATCATGTTGGATAAGCTTCATAATGATGATACTTTACTACGCAGAATTTGCTTTACAGATGAAGCAACATTTTATGTAAATGGTGAAGTAAATTCACAGAACTGCCGCTACTGGAGTAGACAAAATTTGCATAGATATCATATCACAAGGACTCAGCGGCCACAGAAAGTCAATGTTTGGACTGGGTTGATTGGACACCATATTGTAGGACCGTTTTTTATTGAGGGTACTCTTACAGGAGAAAAATATTTAGAATTGCTTGAGTACAGAGTTATGCCAGCCCTCCACGCTTTAAATATTGATGGTGAGATTTGGTACCAGCATGATGGCGCGCCGGCACATAATTCTCATATGGTTAGAACATTTTTCAACCAAAGATTTCCAAACCGTTGGATAGGCCGTGGAGGAGAAGTAGAATGGTCCGCAAGATCACCAGACCTGTCTCCAAACGATTTCTTTCTTTGGTCATGTATCAGAAATAAAGTTTTTCATGGAGAACCTCTAAATAATATTGACCAATTAAAAAATAGAATATGAGTTGCTACAAGAGAAATAACTCCAGAGCAGATACAAAATACAATAAATGAATTCTACAATCGCTTAGGATACTGTCTGGCCGTCAATGGTGACATTTTTGAAAATTTGTTAAATTAGTTTTTAAATTTTGTTCAACTACTGTATTTCACATCCTATGTTGCAAAATAAAATACACACTAAAATACATTGCTGTCATTTCATTATTACGTTACCCTAGCAACTAGTGTATGTATGTGCATGTTGCATTATAAAATATATTCACGGTATATATATATATATATATATATATATATGTATACATATATATAGTTAAACTGTTATTAATATTTTTTTTTCTTTTATTCCCATTTTGGTTGTTCGAGATTGTTATTGTAATGTGAGAAGAAATTCTTAAATGTAGTTTATTCATCATTAAAACCCAGCAGTGTTATTGTTTCTTTCTAAATTAAAAACGGCCGCATATTTCCAGTAATGCTTACGTCATAAATATATACAGTTAAACTTATTCTATCACAACCATTCCCCTAACTTATTTGTTCTCGAGGGGAATATATCGTAGAAACGACTTGAACTTTTCCATACAGATTTAACAATAATAACAAAAATTTAATGAAACAGTACTAAAATATGTTTTTCTACATGGTACTTTCAATTTAAAGTAAGTTTCTGCAACACTTATATTTATCGTTGTTTTACCTCAATTTCTTTTCGTGTACATTTTCAGGTTATAGCCGCCAGGACAAGTTGTAGTCACGCAATGGTCGAATGAGTATGTACTTTTTGCGTTTCTAACCGGTATTTAATGAAACAAACAGGTGGATAGATAGTTAAAAATTCGCATAGAAATATTCAATATTTATACTCCTTTTGAACAATTAAGAAATTAGCCAAAATAGATCCATGAGTATTCCAAAACTTACTTTCCAATGATACAATTTTCAACTTTTTTTAATGCTAAAAATTATTGTAACGCTTTTCCAAAATAGTTTCTACATAGTCACCTTCCAACGCAACTCTCTACACTTAGTCCAGCGATGCTGAAGTTTCTTTATACC
The DNA here is from genome assembly GCA_031893035.1 of Dermolepida albohirtum. Classification (NCBI taxonomy): domain Eukaryota; kingdom Metazoa; phylum Arthropoda; class Insecta; order Coleoptera; family Scarabaeidae; genus Dermolepida; species Dermolepida albohirtum. Next base: position 188,100 of record JAVIWB010001741.1, read on the forward strand.
CTTCATATAGTGACATTATTCGAGGCCCTCAAAATAGATATTTTCAGAAAGTACCTTGATATTTTAGCCAAATCTTCTTCCAACCAAACATTGCTCCAAATTGGAGAACAAGAAGTCAGTAAGAGTTAAATGCAATTAATGATGAACCATCGTGCAACAGAATTCTATTCTTTATTCAATATGATCATTGGCTTTTGGGTGTATAACTTTTCCAATAATGCTGTATATTATTCTTCTATGATGTTTCTGTCTTCCTGAAAATACTCAATGATATAACCACGTGCATCTCAAAAACAGTAGTCATTCTTTTCTCAGCCGATAGAACTATTTTTGTCTTCTTCGGAACATTAGCTATGCATTAGTCTAGTAGTGCTGGACACAGGTCTCATGAACATTTATGACGTATCATGGGAATTCGGAGAAATTGCGTTGGAAAACTCCAAACAGTTCTTTAAAATGTTTATCCTTAACGCACTTAGTCGATTACTAACAGTCGTGGTATTTATGTGACTGAGGAGTTTTGTTTATATGTATGTATGTAGATGCTCATAGAGAATGTATCCTATGTATTCGTCTGAGATCTTTATAATGATCACCAGCTCTTACGCACTGATGGGATGATTAATCAACACTGCTTTGTGAGCTTTTTCAATATTATCAGTTACGGCTGATTTTGTAATTTCAACCGCATTTAATGCCTACTGTCCACTTTTTTGTATTAGAAACGAAGAAGCATATCTACCTAACTCTTGGTAGACAGTTTTTATTTCCTTTGGTAAAACCTTTTTTTTTCATTTTAACAAAAGTTGTTTACTTCTAGCTCGAATGAAAACTTAAATATTAAATGTACATTAGTAAATCACAGATGGAAGATAACATGGTCACAGGTTGTAGCTTCAGGAAATTAATACTATATGATTCTCTGATCACCATTCAGTGTCAAGATAGAAAACTTTGTAAACTTGCTTGTTTCTTTTAAGATGTTGCACTCAGGTTTTAGTCTACCGTAATGTTTTTTTAATGTCTTCAAATAGAAAGCGCTAAAAAAATTCGGTGAGATTCTATTTTTTTATTTTTTCTGTTAATTTCCGAATAGATGTTCCACCTGTTTTCCATGTTTATCAATTCAACTTTCATTTCTTTGACTACTGTAATAAGTGTTGTAGTAAGAAGCAAATATTAGACCATATTTACGGTTTCCGACTTCATTAAAACTTCTTCCACTTCGAATCAATAAATTTGATCATAATTCTTAAAGCGGTATAATATTGCTATATTGCTAAGACATGACAAAATTACCGATGGTTTTACAAGTAAAACCCAGTTTCTGGGAACTTGACTATACAACAGTTCATTATTAAAATTCAGAGTCTAATATATCTATCATCATACGAGGATAGTTAGAGAAGTTCCCAATCCGACGTGCAGATGGGGGTTGATGTTTGAAAAGAACGACTATGGTAGAAAGAACCAACCTTATAAAGCTTAAATTTGAAGTTTGACGACGCTACGTTATTTAGTATTTGTTCGGCAGACATCTATAAGGAACGTTTTCAGTGAATTTGTAAGAATAGAGAAAATTGGTCATTTGTTACGTGATACTATACTTTCATTTGAAAGGCTTCGGTCAAACAAGTATCAAAGTGGAGCTTGATTCTACTCTGGGAGAGTCTGCTCCTTCGTTTACAGCAGTAAAATATTGGATGGCAGCGTTAAAATGAGGTCCTACGAGCTGCCAAGACAAACATCGCGGTGTCGGTCATATGAGGTTACTATGAAAGAAATGATAAAAGAATCCACAAAGTAGTATTGAATGACTGAAAGTGCGCGAGCTAATAGACATGGTAGGCATTTCAATTTGTGGGAATATGTAGGTGAAACGTAAACTGCATCTTTCACGAATCGCCACAGGAAAAAATTGGGGCGTGAGAGAGGAGACGTCGGTGATCAGAACTGAAATGCCATTCCTCGGGTGACATATCCATTGTTGAGACAGAGATGTATTCAGGATACATCGAACATTCAGGTGTCAATGGGATGGAGCTCCATCCCGCTGTAAAAATCTTCTGGACTTTAAATCATTTGAGGGCCAAGCCAGTTTCGCAGCATTCTAAGATACGCTACTTCATTGTATAACGACATGAACATGAAGATACTGTGCAAGATGAGTGCCGCGATTACTCACAATGGAACAAACTATTTCGATCGAGTGCTTGCCAAAGTTTTATAGCAATAAAGCCGAGTTTTTGTGTTGATTCGTAACCATGGATGAAATATGGGTCCATCACTTCACACCTGAGACGAAGGAACAGTCAAGACAATGAACTAAAAGCGGAGAATCGGCTCCAAAAACAGCGAAGAAAGCTCTGCAGGCAAGATTATGGCGTCAGTTTTTTGGAACTGGAAATGAAAAACAATCAAAGACGAGTATTATGTGAACTTATTGCAGCGTTTGAGTGATGAAATCAAGAAAAATCTGGCGCAATTAGCGAAAAAAAAATGTTTTGTCTCGTCGAAAGAATGCACCAGTTCAAACATCCGTCATCGCGATGGCCAAAATCAATAAGTTAAAGTTCGAATTGCTTCCTTATGCACCTTATTCACCAGATGTAGCCCCCTCGGATTATTTTCTATTTCCAAACTTGAAAAAATGGCTCGATAATAAAAGATTTACCTAAAATGAAAAGATGGAGTCTGTTGTTGGTGGCTGTTTTGAGGACTCGGCGATTCTCGCTAAAAACATGGTAACGAAACTATCGAACATCGCTGGGAAAAGTGTATCAAGTTAAAAGGAGACTGTATAGAGAAATAAAAATATTTTTTAAATAATTTTTTGTGTTTTCTTTGTTAGCTCGAATATTTATGAGACTACTCTCGTATAATCACAAGCTCATACAATCGACTGCTGGATAAAAACCTATGTCACACTTTAATTGAGAGATTTGTTAGCTATTTTCTTCCATATTGATTAGACGGGTTAGATGATAGTAGGGAAGATGGAAAGATAATGGTTTGAGAAAGATATTTTTGGTTGGAACATTTCTGCCAGCTCCCTGATAAAGGAGTTTGCGAAAGATCAAGGCTCGCATGGCCAGGATTGCATCTCTGAAATTGACCTATAATCTTATCAGAACCACAAAGAATGTATATCTACTACCCATAAATAAATGTATATAGAATATAAATTATACGTTTGAATATTCCCTTTAATATTTTCCGTTCTTAATTCATTCATACCTTTGTTTCTATTTTCATGATAATTCCTCGTAGCTTTTCTCAATCTTATATTTTGCTGCTATACAATAATGCAGGGTTGTAATTTAGTAGATCGTTAGTTTCCTTTCTTTTTTTTCGTTAACTTTTCCCAATCCTTAAGAATTATTACCTGCTATAAACGCAATTCGCATATTCGTTTCTTATTCGTATTTTCTATTTCATTTTATTATCACGATTAAACATTTAAAGCCACATTATATGTACATATGTATGTAGACCATTTTGCGTGTGATAAAATATTATTTTACAACTACGTTCGTCATCGTCTGTGTACTTCAAGAAAATATTCCAGACGGTTAGTCCATAGATGTTCATTTTATGTTAGGGCATCGGTGTTTTGGGGGCAGACAACCGACCCATGCGGAATACTAAAGTTATACCGTCCGTCCACTCACTCACTCCTTCGGGTAACGTAAGTGTGTCTAAAATTATACCCACCGCAGTCTGGATCTTAACGATTGCGTGCTGATATATTGAATCTTCCGCCTTATGATAATTCCGGCGTTTCAAGTTTCCTACTTTCGTAGTGCAAGTCTGAACGTTAGTTAACCGTAATTGTTCGACTATTTTCGGTGCTATTCGGCCACTGATCGATGTCCAAATGTATAAAGCCAAGAGTGCGGGCCTGCTATTGCCAACTTTTCATGACTCAAGAAAATTATGAGTTTCGTGATTTATAACGCACAGTTGTCCAATATATTATATTGTCAATACTGATATTTTCTCAATAATACATTTGTGTTTGTATGGAGGTTTCTCTTTTGTTTTTGCGTACCGAAAATACATACACTTCATCCGGATTCATAAGTCAACAGCGTTGACCTTTTTGAATTTACAAATTTTATTTATATACTTGAGTAACATTAAAAATGAGAGTTCGTGAAAACCGTTTTGTTTATCTAAAAATAGACGCAAAATTAGTTCCTTAGAGTTCAATGAAACGTACGTAAAATTATTTTTGACCGAAAAATATTCCTAAATTTTGCACCCTAATTGAAAGTTGCATAAATTTGCATATTGCTTAGTCACTTTATTAACATGTAAATTTTCTAATTCTATTATTAAAATCAGTAATTAAATGCATGAATTTGTATATTATCGTAAAGTCTAAGCGTATAAATTTTTTTCGTGAACGTATTAAAATTTTTTATTAGATTAATTATTACGATCCGTTCAAAAAATTGTCGTGAATTGGCTCTTCGACCACACGCCGTACCTAACCCTACCTTTTGAGAAGAATACATACATTAAGTCATCGGATTTTGAAACAATATCTGCCATTTCACAAAAGTTCCACCTTGGTCTTCTTATAATTATTTCTTAATCTTCATTCATTCATATTTAATCCTAAAATTATGTGATAAGTATTAGTAAAAATTAAGAGTTTCTTATCTCATATAACTAACTTTTTAACGAATTCTAAACTGATGGATATTATAAACTTATTGAAGACTCTTAAAAGTGATTATTATGCAGCTATTATTTTCCTAATTATTAGTAAACTGGAATAAACTCCTTAATATCTTTATCTTCAATTGTTTATTGAAAAATTTCAATATCACTTCCTTAAGAATCTAATTTCTGAAACTAACTTTGTTTATCCACGAAGAAATAACTTTTGACATGACATCTTTAAATGATCTCGATAAAGGTTATACAAAGGGTACTAGGAAAGTTTCGCAATAGAGCTTTGTTTATTTAATTTTTTCAAAGTAATTTCCTCTACACTCAATACACCTCTCCATCCTCCGAAACTAATCTTTAAACCAGTTCTGCCAAGTTTCATTAGGGAGTAAAGCACACTCGTTGTTCCAAGCCCGCAGAAGGTCCTCATCACTGGAAAACTGTCTCCCTTTTAGCTTCATTTTCACATGCGGGAACAGTGCAAAGTCGCAGGGTGCAAGAAGTAGTAACGTTTTCCTCCGTAACTGATGTTCGTGGCTTCCCCGGCCTCTCAGCATCCTCCACAGTTAAATTTCCCTTTTGGAATTCTCTATACCACCTGAATAACGTTGTGCGATGTGGACAAACATCACCTAGTGCAAGAGCCATTTCTTCGAAGCACTGGTCTATGTTTAAACCACGCACGAAATTATAACGCAAAACTGCCCTTATCTCATTTCGCAACCACGATCCCATCGCAAGCACTTTACACTCTCACTGCTAATCAATAACTGAGCCCATCGACATGGTGCGGCGGCTACTATGCCCGTATGTACATGTCTCAACATGCAGCAACAAGCAGCTTCCTACGATTCATTGTTGCGTCATATTGCAAAACTTTCCTAATACCCTTTGCATAGCTCATTTCATTTGTAAATATCCCCTTTGAACTTTTGCCAGTCTAGATAATTTCATCATTACATGCTTCTGCTATAAAATTCCTACATAAATCTCTTCTAACTTAAATAATAATATCGCCCAATTTTTATTTAATAATCAAGAAACTATTGAAAAAATATAAATTATATATATTATCACAGGCAAATGCAGAATTACAAAAGAAACAAATAGCAGAGGTTATAAATACGTGAGAGACGCCAGATGTTAAACAAAAATACAAAGCAACACATTTTCTAAGTAATCTCCTATTGGGACGTATTCAATAACTACTCTTAGCAATAAAAAAAATTTGCAAATGTCTCACAAATAGGATTCACAGAGCCGCATAAATCCTCTTTTCTTTTAACTCACAATGTATTTTTTTTCTTAATCTTATGAATCGTAAGTTTTTATAGCAATTTTCGATAAAAAAGAAACACAAAGATGTATTTCACATCAAAGCCACAAAGAACCCGAAAATAAACATTCAAGGATTCCGATTTTTATAAGAGAACGGACATGGTAACTACACATACATACATATTTACTGAAAAACACCTGAATATTTCAGACTGTTTTCAAGCCTGTGTAAAAAATAAAATAAAATAAGTGACATCAAACTCTAATATTAGCAATATTGAATCTATTCTGTATTAAATATATTAATTTAAGAAATAAAGTGTATATATTAAAGAAATCTTACATTTAGACGAAATAAAGAGAAATAAAATATTTTGATAATTAATGTTCAAAGTAATATCGGATTTTTCAATAAAGATATAACAAATTTGTATTTAAATGAAACACAGAATAATTGAGATATTGGGCTGAAATTTATTCCAGGTGCAGTACACATGTTACATTTAACTATGGAATTCGATCTTGTTTATATGACCACCGCGAGCACGTTTGCAGCGATCGATTCTTTGGAACCAATTTGCTACCACTCTTTTGCACATATCAGCCGGAACGTTGTCAATTTCGCGTTCGATATTGTCTCTCAGCTCCTCTAACATTATTGGGTTGTTAGCATAAATCAACGACTTAACGTAACCCCGTAAAAAGAAATCCAACGGCGTTAACTCGCTGAGGGAGGTGACCATTCGACCGGACCATTTCTCGAGATTACACGATTACCGAACTTCCCCTTGAATAGATCAATTGTTTGACGAGCTGTGTAACACGTGACACCATCTTGTTTGAACCACATGTCACTGATATCAAGTCCATCCAATTCTGTCCAAAAATAATAATGAACTCCATTGAACGTAACATAACGATTGTTTTTATCGACGAAAAAATGTGATCCAATCACACCTCCATGAAATCTACACCAAACGGTTACTTTTTGCGGTTGCAATGGAGTCTCTTGAATCACATATGGGTGTGTTACTGTCCAACAGAGCATGTTTTACTTATTGACAATTAAGCCGAAAATGAGCTTCATCGCTGAAGATGAATTTTTTCAGAAATTCAGGATTTTCTTCAAACTTTAGCGGATCCCAATCAGAGAAGTTTCAGCGCTTCAAATAATCAAGAGGCTTTAGTTCTTGAGTTAATTTTATCTTTTAAGGGCGTAAGCCAAGACCTTTACGCAAAATTCGCCACAATGTAGTTTAAGAGATTCCCAATTCCTGTGAACGGCGTGGAATCAACTGATTTGGCTCATTTTGAACTGAAGCACTTATGACTGTAATATTGTCGGTACTTTGATCCGTGCATTGTCTTGTCTCGTCTTGGCACAGCAACATCCAATGAATATTTTGACTCGAATTTATCCACTGTGGCACGCACAGCCTGTCTGGTAGGACGATTATTACAGCCGAAAATTGGAGTAGGCGCTCTTAAAGTTGTGACCACCGACTCGGAATTGCGGTAGTAACTTTTAATAATTTCCAAACGTTGCTCAGCATAATAAAAATATTAACCTCGATTAACGTTTTGATGTTAACAGATCATGAAAAACGTTCAAGGATGCGTTTGTATTAAAAGACAAAGTTGTTATGCCCCTATTGGAAAACCTGTTACAACTACTATATATTAAACACTAACTAATAATAAATGATTTTGATTATACCTAGTACTGCCATAAATACAAGTGGGTACCCAAAAATAACCAGAATGGCACCGCTGTGGATGGGCCTGCCTAGCACATATTACTGCCATTAGGTGCGTGTGACGCAAAATGTTCTGCGTTCGGTGCAGTCGAATCTTTCGCCGAATAAGATCGTATCTTGTTAGAGTGCATTTTTTTGTAAAAGCATTTTCATTTGCTCGTCATTTTTTGTAATGTCGGCCTTAACTGAACAACGTGCGACTGTAAAATTTTGCTTCCTGCTCGGAAAAAATGCTGCAGAAATAGTTTTGATGATACAAACAGCTTACAAGGACGACGCTATGGGAAAAACTCAAGTGTACGAATGGTTTTCTCGTTTCCACGAATGAATAGGGACATGAAAGCACATCGTTTTGACGACGTGGAAAAGGTCAAGAACAAAGCGGGCCAAGTTTCCAACAATGGAATGATAAATTAGACAAATGTAAAAAGTTAAATGGAGAGTATCTTGAAGGTGATAATTATTGTAAAAAAAAAATAAAAGAGAGGTTTTTTTTAGAGAAATTCCGGTTATTTTTGGGTACCCCCTCATATATTATATAACGTAGTTAAAAAAATGTCCTTTTAGTAAATATTTTTCCAATTTATTCTTTGTTAATTAAGAAACAAAAAACTTATTCGTATCCATCTTCTATTTTTATACACGCCTTAGATAAGTAGCCAAATCGTCACTCATATATTGTAGCAATCACTTCTTCGCTTCAATGACTCAATATTCCCATGTTCCTTAAACAAACCATTTCTAATTCAGCGAACTAACGTCACGACTGTAAAAAGATCAGTGCTGGATAATAACGAGGTGTAGTATGTTGCTTCTCAGCCAAGTCTAGGTTGACTGTGCTTTATGCGCTGGTGCAGAATCCTGCTAAAATGTCCAAAGCTGGTTGTTGAAGAAGAGCTTCTGTATTCACGTCTTCGAGTACAGTTTACTGGTACATTGAAGTCCAGATTTTAACCCCTTTAGCAAAAGTGAAGATCCGTAACTCCATTGTAACCGACTTCCCAATAAACCATTAAGCATGCAAGGTGGTGACCTCCAATTTTTAGTAGGCATTCTAAAGCTTCTTTTAGACGGCTGGGCATACACTATCGTTTTTTTTTATTAAGAACTTCCTCCATTGTGCAAATTTTTGAGTCTGCGGAAAGAATTTGACGATGTTTGTCATCGGTGCGTTTTCTTAGTAGTTACTTCGATTTTTTCTACCTCTCTTTCTTTCCAACCTTTGTCAGTAAATGCATAGTAAGTCTTTTGTCAGAACTTAACCTGAAGTCATCATTTATAATACAAATTATGGTATTCTGCGATATGTTAAATCTTTTAGTTTCTTCGCTTGGCTTGATCGTTGACTATCTTTTGCCTGTGCATTTATAAAGCAATTTTGTTTTCTTTATCATTCCAGTCCATAAAATAATTTTAATTTTACAAATTATTAAGCATATTGGCAGCACATTAAGCTTATGGTACTATATAGTATATTTGTAGATGTATTCTAAGCATATTCATAATTGTAACAGCATTCACGGCAGTACTAGGTAGTATTGTGGAAGCTCGTAACTTTCATCAGACTTTTGTCATCATTTTTGAAACAACTTCCTTGCCTAATTATTTTAATTTCGTTTAACTCTACGTTTAAACCGTAAATCCCAATTATTATCACCGTCCGTGACAATATCAATCAACAGTTTATAATTGGTCAGTCTATAGGAATGTTAGAGGAATTGCAGTTTTGCATATAGGTTATTCGTTTGATATTTATCTATAAATGTCAACAATATAAGCATACATTCTTATATATATCCCTAAGAAGAAATAACTAACCAAACTAGCACTTTTGGGGGAATTTTTTCTTGTGCTTTATAACGTGTAGAAGATGGGACGAGAGTTTTATTATTTCGTAACTTCTACAAAGATGTAACTGTACGGACTATTGCAGATGTTCTTAATTTTTCCCGCTTAACTGAACCTAGTTTCTTTTTTTGAGTGTCCTTTTGTTGTGAATAATTCGCAATTTTCCTCACAAGCAGTTAAGTGCCCATGTGTAAGCAGCGAATCCCTCGACGCGAGAGTGATTAACAATGTATTTTTCACTATTTTGTCCGAAAAGCGACTATTCCCTCAAAAAGAAATTTTCCATAATCCGCTTTTGAATTAATTATTTCAAATATATGAGTTTAATTATATTAATTATTTTTATTATTGTTGTTTTTATTATTATTCGCACAAAATACACAATTTAACACGTACAATTTTCCATAAGCATAGCTAACTTAATTCACGTTTCATATGCGTTATGTCTAATGCCGTCGTCTTAGCCTTATTCTCTTAACTAATAAAATTATTTATAATATAAATTTGTATACATATTATTAATTTATATTTGTACAAGCCAAAAAAGCAAATATTTCATAATTTACAAATGGGCGTTCGGGGAATTATTTCTAACGTTGCTTTCTCCCTCTATTATATTATTATAAATAATGTTCTCTTTTCTATAGTCTTCAACAACATACATATGTATGTATGTACGCATAAATACGTGTATTAAAGAAAGCAACTCTGCAAAACTTCTATAGCACATACTAAATCTGATTGAGACATTTGAAAAATTGATTTTAGTGTTTTTTAAAGCATTATCGGCGTGGGCGTTCTGGTGTGTTAATCACTTGTAATTGTTGTTTGAACATTCCATAATCCTTGAATAAACATGCTCACAAATCATTTCTCGTAACAATGTGCGTTCACACCATAAACAACTCTGAGAAACGTTTTACGGTTTTGCTCAAACATTTAGGACATACAATGTGTATACAAATGATTTAGTTGAAATCGCGTTATGATTTCTTTTAGCGCAAGCTTATTCTTCGCTGTCAGTCGATCTCTACAACAGTTTCCGAAATCTAGCATTGCAGATATGGTATAAATGTAACTCATTAATAGGATAAATACATCTGTAGTCGGACACTTACAGTACCTACTGAATTAAAAGATAGTTCACGACTATCATACATTTTTTTATAACGGTGGTATTTACTTTTAAATCATTTCAAACTAGTTTAAGTTAAATAAAATTAAAATTATTAGAAATTATTTTGCGAAAGCCTACCAATTTTCTACATTTGTTTTCCCTAATCATTTTGGTAATGGATTTTTCTTCGATTCAACATGTGGACCTTTTGAAATTAAGTTTTCTCACTCTTTTAAAATAATCTCTTTTATCCAAAATTACTAACTTGTTCCCTTCATTTACAGGGTGTTTCACAAAGAATATACGTATTACGAATGCATATATTTATTAAACTTTAAGACATACGAATATGAAACTTTACACACATATTTACGAATCTCACAAGTTCAGATTACAGATGTTTAATATGTCCTCCATCAGCGATACGAACAATATCACATCGATACTCAAATTCCTCCCATACTCGGGCAACCATGTCCTTCGGCACTGATGTTATGGCAGTACGGATCCGGTTCTTCAACTCTTCCAGGTTCTGTGGGAGTTGTGGTACATAAACGTTGTTTTTAGCGAAACCCCGCAGAAAGAAGTCACAGGGTGTCAAATCCGGTGACCGTGGAGCCCAGCTGAGACATGCTAAGTCGCCAGCACCTTGACGACCGATCCAACGGTTCGGTAGAGTTTCATTCAGATATTCACGCACTTGGCTACTAGAGCGAGGGGCTGCCCAGTCTTGGTGAAAAATTAAATTGTCTTCGTGCAGCCTCGGAAACAACCAGTTTTATAACATAGCGATACACTGCTGACCGTTAACCGTGTTTCTATCAAAGAAGAATGAGCCGTAAACAGATGATCGGGATATCGCACAAAACACATTGATTTTAGGCAAATCTCGTACATATTCGATGGCTGCATGTGGGTTCTGTAGACCCCAAATTCGAACATTGTGTTTGTTTACCAGACTACTAACATGGAAAGTCACTTCATCACCGAACACGATGCGTTGTGCGAAAGTATTATCATTGTCAATAGCATCATGAATCTCGTTACAAAGTGCCACACGTTTCCGTTTGTCATCAGGACGCAGAATTTATAACAACTGTAACTTGTACGGCTTATAACCATCCGAAGTCTCAAAATACGCCAAATTGTTGTTGTAAGCAGTTGTAACTCCCGACTGGCACGACGAGTTGATTTTGAAGGATTACGTTGGAAAGCAGTTTGAATTCGTGCAACATTTTTTTTCAGGAACAAGATGGCGGCCAGGACTCTTTCCTTTACATACACATCCTGTATCTACAAACTATCGATTCCATTCATGATTAACATATTCATAAAAATCGAGGTCAATAATAAATCAAGAATTTACGAAATTAAATGTTTAGATTGCAATAAACAATACGTAGATCAGACAAAACGATCGATAGAAACTCGATATAAAGAACATATGACGCACATCAAATTTAATCGACCCGAAAAATCTAATTTAGCAAAACATATGCTAGAAAACAATCATAACGTAATCGCCGATTGTTTACATTTGATTAAGAATGTATACAATGACCGTGAATTAGGTATCTACGATATGTTAAATGCCGGTGATGGTCCGATCCCTCATTCGTGTCTGTTCCAGTTCATGGAAAGGCAATATACGACCGATGCAGATACCTTAAGATAAGTGTTTAGTTTAAGACGAGAATGTAATTTAAATTATGTGAAACGAATCTACAGTGTGTGTTTGGCTTCCGAGGGGGTAAGGTTAGTACGAACTCTGTTTCTCTGCGGGTGTTTTGCCGTCGTTCCAGATGCAACACTGTAACTGATTATCTGCTGATGATGACAACTTATTGTCGAAATACGTATACGGAACAAGAAAATTATTGCGGAAAAGGATTATGTTAACCTTAATTTATTAATTTATCTACTAGAAACTTGCTAGGCTAACTAGATATTAATACCTCTCATTCATATTATATTTTTTTACAATAATTATGTTATTGCTTTTTAAATAAAGTAAACTTCTTTCGAAATACAGCTTCCATTATTGAAAAATGAAAATATTGGATACACATAATCCCAAGAGCAAAGTTTTATTTAAAGACCCTAAATAACTACTTAAAATTTATCGACTAACTCCAATAATTTATGCACACAAGCCTTAAAGTTAAACCAAAAACATAACATTATTAATAATCGAAATTTCTTCGAGTTTCTTTCCTTCGGTACTTCCCCCCATTTCCACTGATTATTGATTTTTCGTTATAAATACTTTATTAAATTAAATTATACTCCGTTCATTTTTAACGCCGTTAGTTTTGCCGCAAAAGTTTTCATTCTGGGACTTAAAATGAATTGTTGTAGTTCGGTCGACGTCACACGCCAGTCCAACGAGTTAATTGGGTGTATTAATCACTTTTTATTGGTAATTCCCAGGATTGTTATGCCGTAAAATGTTAGTCCGATTTCATTTCGAAGTCTAATTATGCCAACATCTATTATTTGACATTGGCGTTACGTTTAGAACCCCCTAAGTTTCTCTTTCTAATTGTGAATATCGACCTTTTACTTCTATATACTGCGTCAGAATTGAAAAGTCGGTAAATGGAAGAAAAGAAGAAAAAAGAATCCTATTTCATGTACAATTTTCTGTGTATTGATTTAGAACCCAAAAACGTGTGTTCTTTTTATCTCTAATATACAGGTATTCTTTAAGTAATGGGATAAAGCAGCGGGAAATTTACGACATTGAAATAACGTAATTTAAGTTACCTTAAAAGGAAATGTTTTCAATCTAAACCTATCGATTTTAATCAAATTTATTGGGTCGATAGACATCTTTAATGTCAAACATTGTTTAAATCGAAGCATTTTATTTCGAAAGGTTACCTGTAAAACACCTTAAACCACCGCCAAGTCTGAATTTAACATGTACAAAGATAATTTGACATGAAATGGAACAGGCAATGAAACAAACGGCTAAAGCATTAAGTTTTTTTATTGTTTTTCAACATATTCCTCATTAACTACAACGCAATTGAACCAATGGTGTCGAAGTGCTATTATGCCATTGTTTCAATAACCTTTCTAAAGATACTAAAAATACTTTTAACTCCTCTTGAAGCTAAATCTGACGAATAAACTAAGGCACAATCTGAAGTCTCAATTGATCTAATTTTTCATGAACAACGTCGGCACTTCGTCATGACGATAAATGCCAGCTGTTAGCTCAGTAAGAGATCACTAGCTTATCACACTGGATGTCTCGGGTTCGAGCCCGATGGCCTACTGTCCATTTTTTTTATGGTTTTCCTTTCCCGCTTAAGCGAATGCTGACGGGCAATTATCCTGAGTCGCACCACAAACATGGACGTAATAATAACTCATGGTCTGTCAAAGACCCCTGTAATTGACACTAAGCTGTTGAGGGATGTGAAGCCATGGATTATTAATATTACAGAAGCGTTTTTTCTAGTATGATATCGCTATGGGTCGACCTAAAAATATAAAGCAACAATTGCGATTAAATCGTAAACCTTTTCGTGGTAATGATTGAACGCATTTAGCCGATATGCTCACAATGCTAACTATCTCGTTAATGATAATTCTTCGATCGTTGAGAACGATAGCGTTAATGTTATTAATTATTTCGGAGTTGTTTTCAAAGATCATATTAGTTAAAGTTTCAGTTATATTGATTCCTTCAAAAAATATATATTGGATTGCAACACGAATTGGGAGTTTGTATACATACTTCGGGATTATAAATTTGGACAATATATTCACACTTCTGTAACTTTTAAATCAAATGTCAGAATATAATGCTCAGTTTTTTCGAAAGATGGTCGAGTCTCATTTGTCGCCAAATCATCCACGTGTAGGCGATATTACAATTGCCTACTTCCATTATACGCTGATGAAAGTATATGATTTGCTTCTGATGAAAAGTTATTTATTTACGTTTGTTATGAATAGCTCTCTCAAATACGCAAAAAGCCATAACACTTTACGCCATCTTCTCTACATATCTAATACAATTAACATAAATACATATGGAATGTAATATTTTGATGAGAGTTTTTCTTTCTGTTTCCTTTTAAAGTATCTCCTCTTTCTAATATTAATTACTAATTACAGTAAAGGGACGAAGATAATTTTATACTTGAATCTGCATCAAGTTTCGACATGCGTTTGTCCTTCTTGACAAACTGATTCAATGTTATTGCTTTTTCAATCATTTTCACTTTATATATATATATATATATATATATATATATATATATATACTTTTAAATTGCATTAAGATCTATTTCTGAATACTAAACTTTATTGACCAGCGTTATTTATAAATCAGACTATATTTTAAAGCATTCTTAACTATCGATAATAAAAAAAACTAAAATAATTCATTTTTATTACTAAATGTGTTGACGATTTTAGAAAAACTTTTATAACGTTATGGAAGTTCTTTTAGACATATGTACGGTGGATTTAGAACATGTACTTAAATATAAGAAATACGAGTGTAATAAATTGCGTTAGTTCACCTTTGCCATATTTATTGAGAATGTATTCTTGCTTCTGCGAAATGGAATGTGGCCAAAATCGATTTAGTAAATACATACCTATATTTATTCCAAATCAGGAAAAGGTAAAGACATTTTAATAACTATTGATTCTTAATATACCATTGTATATATAAATATATGCAGCTTTAAAGAATACTATTAGCCATTATAATCAAATAGTCTATATTTGAATAATTACGACAATGATTTGGCGAGAAGTAAGACTCCAATATTAACACCATCTTTCGGAAAAACTTAACATTATATTCCCATACTGCTAATAATGGAACATCTTGCTGTTCCCCTTTTCTGAAGAAAACCAAATATTTCCAGCAGCTATTGTGGTAATTGCCACGACTTTTTAGAATTCGAAGCAAATAATTTTCATAAACTATCTTGCAAAGGGCCAAACCATTAGGTATTTTACTACTTTTCTAAATAAATTGAAGAAAGCAATTTCTGAAAAACAACCGTTAGAACAACGCGCTTACCCACACCGGATAAGTCGTTCGTGAAAAATTAGATCAATTGAAATTTCAGGTTGTACCTTACCAATCTTATGCACCAGATTTAGCACCAAGTGATTTCCACTTACTTCAAACTCTTAATTTTTCTTGCTGGAAAAAAGTTTAGAACGGATGACAAAGTATTGTAATACAAAGTTGTATTTCCTTTATTCAGAAAGATCATTACAGAAATGGCTTAGCAATTTTAACACCTTTAATCGAAGTGCGTCGAATAGGAATATTTTAAAAAATAATAAACGAACTTAATGCTCTCACTCATTTGTTTCGAATCTTACCTGATGACAGATCATTCTCGTAAGACTTTTCTTCATTATACCTATACGAGTGTGGTTTGAAGCGTTCTCTACCATGACCAGTACGGAGACACCTTGCTGTTATTAGTTTTTTTTAGTCAATTTCATCAAGAGGAAAAATTACGAGAGTAGAAAAATAATCAAATACTATTTCACTAGTCAATACATTATCCTCTTTGCTATAGAAGCTTGAGAATGTAAATATTCGAAGATATAAGTATGAGTCATTGGAACATTCTGCCTATTTTATGGATTTCACTTCCTTAGACGTTTGCTTCTTTCAAAATTTTAAAATTTTCATCATCTTCTTCCTTCTTGGTAGCTTCATCTATGTTCACTTCTTGCAACAATTCCTTCTATATTTTGGCATACTTTTCTCCAAGGCTTCATTGTTCTTGATAATACCACCATATCAATAAAGTCTTCCAAATTGATTGTCTGTAAGGCCCTTATAATATATGTACTTGCGTCATTCTGCAATTTAGCAAAAACTTCCGAGAGAAGTTTATAGTTCCTCTTAAACATTTTATTACATCTTAGTCCATTGGTTGTTGAAGGCTCGTCACGTTAGGCGGCCGAAACAAAAAGTTTATACCATTCACACTCTTAAAATGGAACTAAACAAATACGTGTCCACCCACGCCGATCTTTGTTCCCGGTAGTTCACTGGAAGGCCTAATATATTCAAGTTCTTAATTTACGTTGGACTTTACTGATTTACTAATGACAAAGGATGGTATCCAAAGCATTATAGAACAGCTCCAACTTGATTCTTTCTTTAGTGACTTTAAAGTCTGAAACTGATTTTTCCTTTGATGTATTAAATATTTTCCTAGACAATAGTTTAAAGTTTAATCCATCATTGTTGAAAACTAAACCTATTATCAGCAATCATTTTAACAAGTTTACTGAAAAAATCGACTGCAGGAATTGCTGATAGCTTTTCATCACGAAATCCACGAAAGCCATTCTTCACGAGCTATGAATACCTCCCCTTTTAGAAGTTTAGAATGTAGAACAACAGTTTTTTCTTTTAAAACTGACCCGCTAATTGGCGTACCAATTTGTATTTAGGCTTTTTCAAAGTGCAACGCATCAAAAACACTTTTTCTATTTTGATTTGTGTACAAAAACTCTATGGATTTTCAATTTCAGCTCCTGTCAATTATTGTGCTTTTATCGTCTTTAAAGTCGTTACAGATACTGAATAGATTCAGTATCTGTGAATAGATTCAACTTTATTTATAAATTCTAAAGTTTGCTATCTTTGTTATAATTACAAATGTATTTCCATTTAGCACTCATTTTCTAAGACAAAAGGTAGTGCACAGAACAATGCAGAATAAAAGCAAGTACCTATATGTGATCATATCATTTCAATTTACCAATGTTAGAGAAACGTGACTCATACTCAGATTGCTGGCTGAGCCATCCGGTGGTCGAACTAGACGAAGTGTACAGTAGTCATACTTATTACTGATGCCAGCTATCTTAGAGACGAGTGTCCCAATTGAGTATATTGTATAGTGTCTATTACATGCATTACATCTGACCATAAAAACTTTAATTACCCAAATGTAGATGGTTTAATAACAAACACTAAAAAAAGTTTTCTCAAATCTACTAAACGGATATGAGAAGTTCACAGAAACTGTCTTGACATTCGAGAACCTCCCCAATTTATTCTTTCGCACTGAGGCACATGGTTACAGGCGTTTTTTTATTCTCGAAATTAGTATTACTGTTCAACTTTAAAGAATCAGTAGCCATCCACCACTTGGAGTTTAAAAATGTTCAAGTTAAAACAGATTTAATAATTTAATAATTGTAGCGAATATCATAGAGAAATAGCAAAATACTTAATTGACATTTGTGAATCAATTAAAAATTGTGAAGTACAAACAGTGTTTAAGTATTGGAAAAATTTCGTTATGTATTAAGCGAAAATTTTGGTTTTAGACTAAGACGAATTTACAGTGACATTTCTCCTACAGATCCGTTAACTCAATAAAAAAACACTTTAACTACCCAAATATTACACCACTAGACAGCGTATGGTATCCTCTTCGTGCATGAACATTTTTACACCACGACAAACATCATTTACCAAATGTGAAAGCTTACGCTATATTGCAGATGCTTCGCTTAGCTAATTCAGATTGTTATTACTCGTCGGATAGGCCAGTGTTTAACAACAATAATAACATAAAATATATTGCTTACTACCAATTATTGGTTATTTATTGCCTGTACTATATGTCATAGTTTATGTGCCCTATTGATAATACAATATATTACGATTAAACCAAGAATAAGGACATACAACAGGCATCAGTATTACATTAAATTACAGATTTCAATGAACAAGGAATTGATAGATGTATTGATATGGTAAAAAGGGATACGCAGAAGGAATGGACGCAGCTCATTCAAGTACGTAAAGGGAAATTAAGCGTAGCAACTATGCGGCATCTACTAAACTATTTATGGTTTTAATATTCAGAAGAATGTTGTTCTTCAGTAAAGAAGACGTATTTTAAAACGTAGTACTGTATTCTACATTAATACTGACATTGGAATTCGATTTAAGTGCGAGATATTTCGCAACGTTGTATTCTTTCAACTCTATACACACACGCGCGCACGTACATATACGGCGAAAGAAAGAAAGACGCACACACACGCACGTATACACATACGCGCACCATAATAGGATCCAAATTTGAATAACGTAATTTAATTGAGAGGAAACAAAAGCGAAATATAAGGATTTCAAAGGTACCGCAAACTTGAATACAAATCTAAGGATTGATGTTAGTCACAATATAACATGGATTCAAGAATTACACCATTACAATAATTTTTATTCTAGTTACTAATTCTAAAAAATTGCCTGTTTATGATGCTTTTATTTAAATTAAAAAAAGGATTATCGTCATTATAAATACAAAAATAACTTTTTTTTTTTTTTACGTTATACATTTATTTTAAAAATTCGAGATAGAAGCAGTAATTTTAATATATAATTTCCATTATATTTGCAAATGACAGAACATTATCAATGCATATCCAAGTTTTAAGACGCCAGTTCGAATAATTACAAGTATTCATGCCATTTCAGAGAAGAATCAGGTGAAAGTCGTTTATCTTGTTATATTAACTTCATCGCGGCAAAATAAGAACTCTTCAAATCCTGGAAAAAAGTCTCGTATAACATTTGACCAACCATATTGTTGTTCTTCAAAAAAAAACAATGAATCGATGACCGTTCCGCTATAAATGTACAATTCTTCCATTATTTCATGTAAACTTTCTCTGGTCGTGTAAGTTTTCATTCATAATGGTCAGATCTCTAGAGAATGATAGAAAATCATATACGTGAAACGCGATATAGCCCTAATACAGCATTATACGAGGGTAGTCGTTTATATTTCGGGAATAGCAAACAAAATAACTTTTTTATTATCGAAAATAGTTTTACTGCTTTTCAAAATATTCTCCTTGAAAATCAATGCACTTTTGCATCACTGAAAAGCATTGCTGCCACTGCGAAGGCGGTATCTCCAAAATATTAGTTTTGAATGCCTCAACTGCCTCCTCCTGCGTAGAAAACCGTTGACCACGAAATTTATTCTTCACGTGTGGGAACAAAAAGAAATCACATGGTGCTAGATCAGGGCTGTATGGCGGATGGCTCATCAGTTCAATGTTTTGCCCGGTTTTGCTCGCATTGTCATGATGGAGAATGATCTGTCGTTTTCGGTTTGTTTTCCTTATTTCTTCAAAAACTTTTGGCAAACAAATAGTTGTGTACCATTCGGAATTGACCGTTCTACAACTGTCTAAAAGCACGGTTGCAACGTGACCGGTTTTTTCCGAAAAAACAGACAACCATTTTTTTGATGTGCTTCGAGCGCGAACAACTTTGATTGATTTTGGCTTATCCTGGAATACCAACGCAGTCGACTGCTGTTTACTATCGGGCTCATATGTATAGATCCAAGATTCATCACCTGTGATGACTTTATAGATATTTTTTGAATCATACAAATTGAACAACTTTTGATATTGCTATCTGCTTCTGGGTTTCCGGGCTGGAACCGCGTCACTAGTATATCTGCCGACGTTTCGTACCTATTTGTATGGGACATCTTCAGGGCTGAACTACTGCACTGAAACGTCGGTAGATATACTAGTGACGCGGTTCCAGCCCGGAAACCCAGAAGCAGATAGCATGGACCACGACCGCGGAAGTCTACGTACCAAATTAACTTTTGATATTTTTTTTCATAGTGCTATAACGAACCCTAAGATAAGAGGCTTGCACTTAAGTGCAACACTTTGTATATGCCGCATTAACGCGTTCTGAAAGAATTTTCGATATGATACATCTCTCACGTTCAAATTTTCTTCCTATCTTTTCCGTTCAAGATTTGAATTAAAAGAAAAGCGAAAATCTGTCAATTTTCGAAGTGGTTTTCTACTCAAATAAAAAATTTTTATTTCAAGTGTCATAATGCTCTACATAAGGAAATTTTTCTTCTCAGTAAACGTTTCATCAAAATATATATTGTAATGTACTAATGTCATTAATTATTGTATAAGTTGGACTTTAATCTGGAAGCGTGTGAAGTAGATATTCCATTGTTTATGTACACAAAGTATAAAATCAGTCGATGACTGAAATCCTATACACATAATGGAATTAAAATGTTAAGTTCATTTGTAAATGAAATCACTCGAGCTATCCATCTATTATTCTATGATTCCGTGCACTCTGCTATACATATGTATGTACACATCATCAGATTTGATTTAAACCTTTACTCTCTAATCCTCAACGGAGAAATACGGAAATACCCTCACATACAAAGTAAAGTATTTTGCTGCTTTCTATATATGTGCTGTGTAGTTTGAATCGCGTTCAAAAGTATTTAATTTTACGCTCCAATAATTTACGCTACTTCTGTTAACCTTTATTCTAAATCTACTGAAATTTCATTTGGGGCCTTTTCTACATAAATGCGTTCGTTCGATTTTATATTTGCTATTCGTAAATAAAAAATATTCGAACGTCCATATTAAAAATATATTTACAAAAAAGTATTATTTATTAATGTCATTTAAAAGGTACTTTCTTTTAAAAACTTTCTGTCTTAAAAAAGATAAATGTAATAATAACGTCTTTATTTTCCCTTATCACACATGTATGCACACAAATAAATAATATGAATAAACAATAATGCAGCAACTAAACAAAATTCTATTTATGCAAGGGTGGTCCCAGAATTCCCCCACCCAACAAAAAAAAACGCAAAAGTTTTGCAAAGAAATATACTTATTTTTCAACATAATCTCCTTTCAGCTGTATACACTTTTCCTAGCGATGTTCAATAAGTTCGATATCCTTTTTATAATAAGAGTTGTCTCGTTCCTCAAAATAGCCATTAACTGGCGACATCACTTCTTCATCGTTGGAAAATTTTTGACCACTGAGCCATTTTTTCAAGTTCGGGAACAGAAGATAATCCGAGGGGGCTAAATCTAGCGAATAGGATGCATGGGGTAGCAATTCAAACTTTAATTCATTAATTTTCGCTATTGCAATAACGGATTTGTGAGCTGGTGCATTGTCTTGATGAAACAACACTTTCTTCTTAGCCAAATGCGGCTGTTTTTGCTTGATTTCTTCGCTCAAACGTTGTAATAAGTTTTCCCCTTTTTCAAGATTGTTAATGAAAATTATTTCACGCGCATCCCAAAAAACTGATGCCATGACCTTGCTTGCAGATGAAACGGAGAACTTTGGAGCAGATTCTCCCATTTAAGTCCATTATTTTGATTGTTCTTTTGTACCGGATGTGAAATGATGGACCCATGTTTCATCCATGGTTATGAAACGGCGCAAAAATTTTGCTTTGTTGCTGTGAAACTTCGTTAAACACTCAATTGCTTCACTGAGAGTCTGGAATCAATTTATAAGTATCGAAATATAGTTTTAGCTATTCCTACATAATTCTCATAACTTTACTAATCGCTGGGAGAATACTGATAAGGGATTTTTAATTTGAGAAACAGAATTATACTTGGACACCGGTAGGACCAGGGCAAACTTTCACACACGTGTATAGACTCAATGAAATATACCAGTCCTAGTATATAACTTTAGTTTGATAAACTGGTCGTCGACCATAGAATTACACAATTTACAAAGAATCCTATAAGCACGATAAGAGATAATAGTCACATACAAAATTATGCGTCGAAAGAACTACTTTTTCACGCTTGAAACAAAGCAACGGTATCTTAGTAATTGAAATACTGCTTAACAAGCAGATATCCTCCTTACGCACATAATTCTACAAGAATGCAGTGCTTATTTATCAGTCGGTAGAAACAGATACTTTCCACGCCTAAATTACCACAACGAAAGGAAAATAAAACAAAATGGTCAGTCTGCGAAGGCACTGCATAGCAGATATTGCAAAGGACTGGGCGAGCAATGTATTAATACAACCTCGTCAACATTTGTTGACAAGGCTGCTCGTGGCTGATCTGTTTACTGAAACGGCGAAATTTATAGGTGCTTTCCAAGACGAAGTCCTTATTAATAACCATGTATATTAAGTGAGTCATTAAAGATCCTAATGTGCCACCAAATAAATGCAGAAGATGTATATGAACCTGGAGAAATCATCATCGTTTAATCTCGGCATGCAAAATGGTGACGCAGGCTAAATACTTAAGAAGGCATAGCAATATAGGCAAAATTGTACATCCAGAAAATTGTATCATCGAATAAAGGACAGAAGAAAAAACATTATTCAAATAAAAGCTGTCAAAATCAATTATGACCGCATAATGAACAATAGACTCTATATAGCGAAAGCTTATAAGAACACCAGAACAACACGTTAGTTGACTTCACCGTTCTACTAAAACTTACATAAATAAAATAAATAAGTATCTGATTTAAATATGCACAAAAGAGTATTTCTGTACAAATATCAACCACAAGACAGGTGACAGAGAGACAAGGCCTAGCAAAAATTATCACATGCCGAAAGTGACACAACTAATGGCTGCAACGCAAGAAACAGATCTAGACATTAGCCGCATTACTCGAAACATTTTACGTTAGTTACAAGAGCTTAAACGCTTATTTAGACCTGAACCTCGCTCAAGTATGGTACGCATAAAGACAGTTTCATCAAATATGAACGCATAAATAATAATAATAAACTGTAAACTAAGTAACTGTAAAAGACAATCCAGAAATACTTGATTGGAAAGACAATAAATACTAGGTAAATTTAAAGACAACTTGCTGCAGACAGTGTGTAGGTGCAATGGACGCCTCATTATTTTTTATTGTAATCAGTTCATGTGTAAAAGAAGAGATGAATTTCAAAAAATCAGAAAAGAAGTTGTAAAAACACTGTAACATAATTAAATGAATAATGATCACACTGAATTCTTACTTTGGCAACAATGCAGTCTTCTACAGAACACTGAAAGAAATTAAAAAAAGTGAAATAAACTAAACTGACGTATGCACTAACTAACCCTACTTAATAACAGCCCTTACCTTGACATTCCACAACAGCTTAACACCAGTTACAGAGGATATTAGCAAGCCCGCGCTCGTGGTGCAACTTAAAATCTTTTGGCTGATAGCATTCACCTAAACCAAAAGGGAAACCAAGAAAAACCTTTCCGGACAGCATGCCATCGGACTCAATTCTGAGACCCCCGGCATGATAAGCCAATTTATTACGGAACTACATCATAACTAATCTCACGTATACCAGTTAACCGTTCACAGCTACATTCAAATTAACAAACGCTAATGTTAAAAGAACATATATTTGTAAATATTTGCTTTATAAGCCGAGAGTGCATTTTTGCAATGTTAAATTCTTTGTACTAATATTTTACAATTTTCTATTGGACAATAATATTTATTTGGCCGATTATGTCCAAATGAACAAAATGTCTTTTAAACCAAATATTATTAAGTCTTATTTGTCCAATATATCTGGTTGATACATTAGTTCGTAGGGTTTTCAATTTTTAGGGTGAGAGTGGTTTGAAAAAAAAGTTATTAGGCATATGTCAAAGTTGTTTTAATATCGTACTGTTATTTTCTTGAAGTTTTTGAATTCCTGCAAAGATTGTTTTATTTGTTAACAAAAGAAAAGGGTGTGTCAAGTAGAAAAAACAAGCATTTTCGACATACCATTTTATTCAAATTCGAAAGACGAGTTAATGCATCGGAAGCCGTTAGACTATTTGCCGTTTACGGAGAAAGCGTATTTGGGGAGATTACAACACGGAAGTGGTTTTCTGAATTTAAAGAGGGTAATTTTAACATAAACGATTCTCAATAATGAAGAAAGACCGTCTGAGTTCAAGCGTAGAAGAAACTAACTCTCCTTGAGAGAGAATTAAAAATTAATACATTTTGAATTTAATGAATACTCTATTTCGTAGAATGTAAAGTTCTACTTTGACTGTACATATACATTCAATATTTTATTACATTTGATTTTATTTATTCCAGATCTTTGTTAAACCTACAACTTTTGCTTGGGGTGGTAATAGTTTCTTTATCGTATCGAGAGATAAACTTACCTTATATTCTTTTGAGAATATATTCTTTAATGCATGGTGGAACGGAATTTTGATATTTCTATTTCGACGACTGCGATCTCAAGAATCTTCGGCATAGAAATTTATCAAAATTCCGTTCCACAACGTGTCGAAATGAAAGTATTCACTTTAAAACTTCCGTAATCCTATTTATATATGGAACATTCAATAATTTCTTTTAATATGCAATAAAGTTACACAAAATATTTCTACTTTGTTTCGGAATAGCCAGGGTAGAAAAAAAAGTAGCTTTAATATTATAGAAAAAGCAATTATTATATGATAATATCGCATCTGCATATCAAACAGTAACTTCATCACTTAAATCAAAAAAATTTATGCGTTAATATATTGCAACATAATCAACACCTACCATACCATGTTTCTAAATATAAATATATTTAGAAACTCATAAATATAAGTTTGCGTGACAAATAATTATAGAGTGCCCTTTTCCAGTGTCGCAAAGATGCAAAAAAAATGATCACCTAAAAATTCGTCAAGCAATGTCATTGAAAATTTATGGGAGTGTAATCGTTCAGACTATAAGAACTTACAGTCATTTTTCTACAACATTCCATAGATAAAACCGCAAAATATCTAAACATAGATTACTTATGATATATGTATACTATGTGACGAAAAAAATCAAGCATATATTCTTAAATCAAATTTTGTACGAAGATTTACTGTGTTCAGAATAATAAATGATTAAATTTTCATTGAAAAATTCGTACCCTTTATAAAGAAAAATTTATTAATGAGTTGCCGCTCCACGTAAATAAATATGTACAATCTGCTATTCATATTATTGTTGGACTACATAAGGCCTTAAGAAGGTAGGCATAAGGCCTCAAGAAGGTAGGCAACATCGTAGAAGAAGTTTTGAACGACTTAAGAGAACAATCAGAAGTTAGGATGCTAAGATTGCTTGCTCTTAGAAATCGGTATAGTATCTCAAGGTCTTTGGGAAATGTTTTTTTTTTCATAGATTAGGCCATAGGATAAAAATACTTTTTATATATCGCTGTTCGTTCGCTTGAGTTGATTTCGCGTCGTCCAAGGCTAGTACTGCCTCTCACAGGCATGCTTCTAATAAAATGTTGTACAGCCACCTGTGGAAGCTCATTTCAAGCAACTTGTAGGGCATACCAACCCTTCGACCTATCATAGGTCTAGCGATAGGTCTAGCCACTGCGCAGGCTAATTGAGAATATTGATGTTGGTCTCTTATGAGAATCATAACAGCTGCAACATGGGGGCGACAATTGCCTTGCTCAAGAGTAACATTATTTAAATCTTGCGTGTAAGGTAAAGCGAATGGTTTGAGCATTTAAATGACCTTAAAGGAATACTAAAGGAATCCTACTACCTATGATAATTCCATACCAAATCATCAATAAGTAAGTGCAGTCTCACGTTCAAGGGAAAAATTCAAGAATTGCCTTTCTTCTTTTCGACAAAATTGAACTCGTCTACGACCATCATAGGCTCACAAACAATTAAGAGATTCGTCTGAAAAACAATATTGTTCCATTCTTCTTCCCAATCTGCCCACATATTTCATTATTCTAATCCGAGAGCATAATGTCAGCTAATGAGAGGCAGCACTAGACTTGGATGACAGGAAATTTACTCAAATGAACGAACACGGCGATATGTGGAAAGCATGTTATTCTACGATCTATCTCAAAGGACATTTTCCGCAGACTTTGATATACTATGCCGATTCCTAAAAACAAACAATTCTAGTCTCATATCTTCCCATTCGATGGCTCTTCTAGGTTATCCAGAGTTTGTTCTACGAAATTGTCAACCTTCTGCAGAACCATCTCTCCGTCAACGAATAACTAGCAATATTTCTTTGTATGCGTCTAGTGACTTCACCAAATGCAATATCCGCTTCATGTAGTCGACACGACCGCTTTCAAAATCTATGATACTCTTATTAGAAGTATACCCGAGCAAAAAACAAATCGTATTCGTTTATGCGAAGCAAAAACTCATTATTAAATTTTCCCTGCAAATGGTGCAATTTTTTCAATGAAAATTTAATCATTTGTACAAAATTTGGTTTAAAAATATATACTTCCACTGGGTGATTCGTTTTTTGTCTCATAATATGTATTATTACTACTGCTACCAGATATGAAAAATATTGTCGCATCGAATCGATACAACATTTGAAACTCGATGAACAGTTCAGGACAAAAGCAATATAAATGTCTATGGCGCAAGTTTTCACCTATTTCTTGACAAACACGAAGAAAACTGTAAAACATTTCGAGGTTTTGATTGCAAGATGTCAGTTAAAACGTTTCTATTCTGATTTAGATTTAAATATATTCGAAGTGTTGTCGGGTACTTTGAAAAGAGGCTGTGAATGATATTTGAAACCATTTTTTGATGTAATAATTATGCAATATGAGATACAAAAATGTTTTCATTAACATTAAAAAAAATCAATATGAATCTCGACCTCTTACTAGAATTATTTTTAAATATTTGGACAGGTTAAATATTGAGCAATGTGAAAAATTTATATCCGCGTATTTCATATTCTCTTCATACATTTGTATAGAAAAGTTTAAGCATAAAAGATATTGATATATTCACAGTTTTTATTCAAGTATGTACACAGTTAGGTTAGAGAACTTTTATTCCACACATACATACATGTATGGTAGGTAACGTCGGCAATCCCTGAATAGAACATCATCATAACAGTATGATTACACTAAGAAAACGCGGTCTCCAAAGAATTATAACCATTAATTTAACAGCACCTATTTATACTCGTTGGCGAAGTAACAGGATGAATAAGGACTTACATTTATCTCGGATAACAATTCTGGGGAAGTAGCTGACTCGACGTTGGCACTCTACAGAGGATTCGCCAGGTTCAGCAGGAACAACTATGCTTGAAGATCTACTCAAAGTACTACTACTTACTATATACTTATAGACTACTATTACTGCTTACTGCACTATTTTTCTCAGATCAAGCGAGCATACGCCCGCTTTTAGAATTCCCACATTACGGCAGTAATTAATTAATAAGGATAACAGCGGATAACACTGCAGCTTCAATTTTTTATTTTTATTCATTAAATAGAAAATAATCTTACATTTCATGTTTTAAATGATTAAGCGTCTTAGTTTATCAACTGTTTAAAAATAAAATTAACTTTATTCAAACATTGAGGTTTTGTCAAGCTCTAAACAAATAATCGATACGATTTTTATATTTCATCATCATTATTTAAAAATAATTTCGACACTTGCTATTGACAATTCTTTACTTCATAATTCTCGTTTGCATTTTGTTTTATTACAATTTAGACTTCATTTGTAAATTGAATATATTTGTTATTTCAATACTTATTAGTGTCGTATTTCTTTTTTATTTTTTCCTTATATTTATTAACTATTAAGCAGTATGTTTACAAATTGAGAATGCTATAATGTGAAAGCTAAATTATTAACAACGCTTTGATGCGTGGTATTGAAAATAATAATAATAAGGAATAATAAATAAATAAAACATTATGTTATATATTTACTGCGACTAGTTTTGTCTGTTAGGATATTATCAAACAAATACAATACAGGTTACAATCTCCTCCGTATAGGAAAATAATAATTAAATCTGCTTACAAGAAAAGGACAGAGGCAAAATATACATACAAGATTATTTGTCGACAAAAGACCATTTCTCGAAATAACTATAAGTATGGAAATCAAGAAAATGTAAAAGCTAATGAATTTATTAGGTTCAACTAGAGTAAGAGATTAAAATACAGGGTGTTTCAAAAAGAATATACGTATTTCGAATGCATATATTTATTAAACTTTAAGACATACTATATGAAACTTTACGCACATATGTACGAACCTCTCAAGTTCAGAATACAGATGTTATGCCCTCCATCAGCGACACGAACAATATCACATCGATACTCACATTCCTGCCATACTCGGGCAAGCATGTCCTTCGGCACTGATGTTATGGCAGTACGGATCCGGTTCTTCAACGCTTCCAGGTTCTGTGTGAATGGTGGTACATAAAAGTTGTCTTTAACGAAACCCCACAGGAAGAAGTCACAGGGTGTCAAATCCGATGACCGTGGAGCCCAGCTGAGACATGCTAAGTCGCTAGCTCCTTGACGACCAATCCAACGATTCGGTAGAGTTTCATTCAGATATTCACGCACTTGGCGACGCCAATGAGGCGGTGCCCCGTCTTGTTGAAAAATGAAGTTGTCTTCGTGCAGCCTTGGAAACAACCAGTTTTGTAACATAGCGAGACACTGTTGACCGTTAACTATGTTTCCATCAAAGAAGAATGGGCCGTAAACAGATGATAGAGATATTGCACAAAACATATTGATTTTAGTCGAATCTAGTACATGTTAAATGGCTTCATTTGGGTTCTGTAGACCCCAAATTCGAACATTGTGTTTGTTTACCAGACTACAACATGGAAAGTCGCTTCATCAATGAACACGATGCGTTGTGCGAAAGTGTTATCATTGTCAATAGCATCATGAAGCTCGTTACAAAATACCACACGTTTCCGTTTGTCATCAGAATTCAGAGCTTGTAACAGCTGTAACTTGTACGGCTTCATAACCAACCGACGTCTCAAAACACGCCACATTGATGATAACGATGACCAATTTTCTCCATTTTTACAAATTTACTGAAAACGTTCACTATTGATGGCTACAAAACAAATACTAAACAACGTGGCGTCTTCAAACTTAAAACATATGCTTTATAGATTGTGTAGTTTCTAATACAGTGATATTTTTCGAACAACTACCGCTATCTCTAGGTGAGGCTGGAAACTTATGGGACCATTCTCGTATGATAATATGCCAAGAATCCAAGACATGCGCAAGCTGAAAGAAAAATTCTTGGCAGAAATAAAACGACAAGATAGTCCTTAAAAATTTTAATCACTAATTCAAATAAAAGAAATGTTAAAGCGTTTTAATAAACATAATAAATAAACGAGAGCAATTGCAAAATACTGTACTAAAACAAATTATGTAATAACGTTGTGGATTAAAATATACAGGGATTAGTAAAAAAGAGCCGATACGTAGAGTAGTTGTGTGTATATGCATATCTCTCAGAACAGGATGCGTAGAGTATCGCATCAGCAGTTAAGAGATGGGATAGAAGCAAGTATCGCCAAAGGAGAGAGGAAGTTTCTAAAAGATCGAGCTCTTAAAAGAATCGATGGGACGAAAGACAAGTGCACTGATCAATTTGAAATGAACCAATGAAAGAACAAGGAAGGCACGCCAAAAATTTGAAATAAATTAATAAACCATACATGATTATAATTACCATACAGTTCGTATAATAATAAATATGTATTATTCTAAGTAAAGGCATTGAAAACTTGAATTTTTAATCGTAATTAAATATAATTGAACTTATATAATATAGATAAAGTGGATAATTAAAAAAATGTTCCAGGAAATAGCCTACGTGTTCAATAAGTTCGTTCTTAGAAAGAGAATCATTTGGTTTTATAATAGACAGAAAGCACATAGCTAAACAAAGAGGGATTTCTCGTTCAAATATTCACAACTCACAAACAGTGGTTTCTTATAATAATTTTCGTGTTCAGAACGAATCGTATTTAAATTAAATAAAATAATTTGAAGACATGACAAAAAAATTATTATATATGCGAAGCGTTCTAATTAAGAACTCCATTATCGCACAATCATACTTGAACTTCTAATAACGTTTTATATGTATTACATATTTGTTAATTTATGGAATAATCACACTGGATAACAAATTTCAGATTTTGTGTTTGTCATTATTGAATCGCTTTTGAATTTGGATCGTGGAATTAATTGGCGGTTACCCAACTACATACACAAATGAAAGTACAATGATTAAAAGTAATATGCTCTATGCGAATACTAATAATTTCGCTCACGCTTAATAAAACTACCACATACATTTATACAAGAAAACTCAAATATTATGTAAACATGTCTCTCATACCTACGCTCCTGAAAAAAAATCCAAACTATTTGTTTCCCCTCGAACACGTCTTCATATTTACATTTCACGTCCGACTAGCACTACAGCAAACTATATAAATAGTAATAGTATTTGGAGGTTAATAATGAACTACAGACAACTGTATAGTCTATTAACTATCAATACACTACGAGGATGATTTTACGATAATTAATATATTTCTCTTCAATTATTACTCTAAGTCTCGGTTCTTTCTATAAGTCTCGGTTCTTTCATTCTTCCTCCGGTGTTCCACAGGGGTCTAACCTTGGACCACTTTTGTTTAATATTTTTGTGGATGACTTGATTAGGTCTATCGACTGCCCGGTCTTGGCTTACGCCGATGATATTAAAATCTTTCATCGAATTGACTCGCTGTCCGACGTTGATTTGTTGCAGGCCAATGTCAGCAAAATCTATAACTGGTCCTTGTGTAACCGCTTAAGTTTAAACATTGAGAAGTGCTTCCTAGTGTCTTACTCTAGAAAGATTTCTAGAATAGAATCCTGTTACTCAATTGGCGGCGTTACGATTTCTCGTAAGTCCTCGATCAGAGATCTTGGGGTAATATTTGACGAGAAATTTACTTTCTCCAATCATGTTCTTGGTGTGACGGCTGCGGCTTCCAGATCTCTCGGTTTTATAATTCGAACATGCCGATACTTTCATAATATGGACACTTTGAAGACTCTTTTCTTTGCTCATGTTATTTCCAAACTGGAATATGCATCTATAGTCTGGTACCCCATCTACAAATCTCAAACTAGCCTCCTGGAACAGATACAGCGCAAATTTCTGAAATACCTCTCATTTAAATGTGATGGTCGATATCCTGCCCGTGGAGTGAATTACAACGAGTTGTTGGAGCGACATGATATCGTATCGCTGTCTGATAGGAGAAAAACTCTTAGCGCTTCATTTATGCAGAGTGTCGTTACTGGGAGTGTTGATACGCCGGATTTACTGTCGTGTGTTTATTTCATTGTTCCACGCCTGGGATCTAGGACAAATCAACTAATTTATGTCCCTACAGCAAGGACCAATATTTTGCTGAAGGCCCCTTTGGTTCATTCGGCGGTGAATTTCAACAATCTGCAGTACGATTTGCTGTGACCACTATTTGTATGAATATATTTTGTTTTAAGATACATATTTCATTTTCACAATGTAACTATGGTTTAATTTTTTTTTTGTATTTCTTTGTTTGTTACCCGTTTTGGAGTAATAATCTCTGTTGGGTAACTTAATAAATTATTATTATTATTATTATTATTATTACTATTACCAAATATGCTGAAGTACTATTATGCCTCTTTTGTAATGATCTTTCCCAGAATCCTGAAAATACTGCGGCGTTGCAATAAGTTCGTCATTTGACCGAAACTTTTTTCCAACATGGAAAAGTGTTAAGCTGTTTGGGCCAAGTTTGGGGAATAAAGTACACTACACCCATCTGAAATCTCATTTCTATCAATTGTTCCTATACAACTTGGTTGATATGAAAGAGAACTTTTTCGTAAGCCATTCCAGGTCGTTTTTCAAAAATTGGTTTCTTCAACTTGCCTAGTAGAACGACATAATAAAATAAAGAATTGTAGGCATTGCCGTTCTCACGGATCAAAAATGTCTCTGTTTCCTTTGAGAGAGCATAATTCGTCAGGACTTCAGATTCATGTTTGGACCCATAATAGATCTTCTCAAAAAATTGATTTACCTTTGTTGGTCAGCTTAAAATTATTTCTTGACTTCACATTCTTTCACGTTTTTAATCACAATTCAAGATTCGTGGCGTCCACTTTGCTGAAAACTTCAACGTTTTCAATTCTACGGGTAATATGTGTTCAAGTGATATTCTCACGATCTCTGATCTATAATTCAACTCTTTGGTCATTAAAAATGTCAAAAATTAACCAAATTTCGCCAGTCATCACAAAAAACTAACAGAAGTAAAATATAATTCTTAGTTTCTCCAAACGATGGTTCGAGTATTCGCGTCTCACTTCCCACCAAATCGTCCTTGTGCATGAATATCAGTCATACCGAAAACTAAAAACAATCGTAAAATAAGTTTCGATGCCCTCACAAAGTAGTTTACATAATATTCCTCTTACAATTAGTAAAATTCAATAAACGAAAGAGAACGAAAAACTCCAAAGAAAGCGATGAGGTAAAGGATGAATTCTGATAGTCTGCATTTGGAGGAAACCCATTGTCTTACTATCTTGCCAAACTTATTTTAAGAGGAGAGAAGTATACTTCACAATTACGTATCATGGAATCGGAAAGAGAGCACTACTACATTACGATATTTTATGATTTAAATGCTGGCTATTTGACAAAAAAAAGTTATGCAACGATTTTATTCGATATTTGGGGAGCAATCGCATCTTATAGATGATTTTGGAAATTAAGCAGGATCTATATTAATCCACCCAGTAACGAACATATAAGTAGGCTAACTGCAGTTACTCCAGCAAATATAACTTGCACAAAATTATTATAATGATCCATGCTTTCACGACTTCTGACAGATTGACTCCAGTTGCAGGAGGATTTGGCAATGTACGAGTTATTATTACGCTCGCGTTCGTGGAATAGCTTAAAATATTTGACTGTCGACAGAAGGAAAACCACAAAAAACCTTCCCAAATAGCTCAGATTCTTGCCCAAGACCCCAAAATAGACTATGATAGAACTAATCGTCCATGAAAAGTTGAATATTAAAAAATTTATTTGGCCCGAATCAGAACAGAGCAAAAAATTAAGCGCAAACGAAAAAAAAATTAAACACAAATTTAATGTTAAAAGGAATCATTCAAATATTAATAACACCCTATCTACTACATATGTTTCAGAGATGCACTCATCATCAGGTAGACTTGTGTTATTAACGAACAATTCCTTCGTAGAGTTTATCGTATCTTTTCGATACAGAAAAATATTTAATAAACATTGCTTCCCTGTCTCGTCTAACACAAGAATGTATTGAACGCTTTGTCGTTCAATACATTCTTGTGTTGGACGAGAGAGGGAGACAATGTTTATTCACAAATTTAATGTAAAGATATTTTGTATTCACGTAATGATATGCTGATACAACAATAAAATGTGAATATTTAGAAATCACCATCGAAAAGACAACGTATGTTACTCCTGTCCTTCACAGTATAGTAATTCAACTTTTTACATGGAATAATAAAATTAAAGTTTTCAAACACCCACCGCAATATGCAACCTTTGGTTACTCTTCAATGTTGAAGAGAATTCACTTGATCGTATTTTTACTTTTTTTCATTTCAATTCGGAAAACGAGTGTCGGGACATCCGTTTATGGAAAATTCATCTAAAAGAAATGTATCGATGCTAGAGGAGGCTACTTTAAACACTCACGAAGTTCTGTGTCTCCAGCTTGGTTTTCCCTGTATTTTGATAATATCAAATTCTCTCTTATGTTAATATTGACAAACCGAACCGCAGCTATTTTTACATTATTTATTAAAAAGTACATGAAAATATATAACAATGCTTATGTGGAAAGAGACTATAATTTTAGGGTTATCGTGATTGTAAAATTGGTAGCAAATGTAGACACATATTTATTTAGTATTGATAAACTGAACCATAAACATAGGTATTTTAAATGGTGGAAATATAAAAAACTAGAAGGGTCTTTTTAGCGATAAAGTAACAGAGAATAATGATAGGTACGATAACATATTACATAAATGCCAGAAGTATTTTGAGATGAAAATTCTATTTTGATGAGGCAAAAAAATAACAGGACGGGAGTGATGTTAATGTTTTGAAAATTTAATTTTAAAAGCTGCTATGGTGTGTTCTTCTATGTGTGGAAATTGTTTACAAACAAATTTTAATTAATTTCCCAAATATTACGTCAGTTTGTTTGGGAACACCGTAGTAACTTGCTGTACTTTATAACATATTTACAAGTTTGGTGTAATCTTTCCCTTGACAAGTTTGAGCTATTTTTTTTTGGTCTATTATGGCTTACGTTCATGATTCATTTACGTTTTTCGCAAACAATTTCCCAACATTTGGTTTTTCCAATGATACGCATACATTATTTGTTTTTTTTTTGTTATGAAAAAATATTCTGCCTCATTTTGCTTTCTCCAATGTGTTGGGAAAATCACATTCTGTTTCTAACATTAAGTATATCTTCTCTAAGCCTTATGTTTGTTTATATTAAAGTAGTATTTATTTAGGTATATTACAATGAATTTCTTTAATGCATTCTTTATATCTCGCTTCTTCGTCCTTTGCTTTAATATATTTTTATATACCTTTCATGTATTTCTTCGCACATGTCTCGCCTATTTTTGTTTTCGTAAGATAAGCTGTTCGTTACGTCAATATGGCATTATTTTTTTAGAAATAATGTATTTCTTTTATTTGATTATTGTTCTGTATAGAAGTTTGATAGTCTCTCAAATTTATTTGAAATATATAATTGAAATATCAAAATAGAAACAACTGATGAGAGTAAGTCAAATTTAATGAAGAAACCAATACCTTATATTTATCACTACATTTTAATCTCGTGACTATAGTTTCGTCAGCAAATATGTCATTTTCAAGTGACTAAAAACTCGTTGCAAAACAAGAAGATACAAGTAGACGTATACATAAGTATAAATACACATACAATTATTAAAGGAATTACAATAACCGACTATCTGTAACTACCCCAAAGTAACCTTCAACCATTGA
The DNA here is from genome assembly GCA_031893035.1 of Dermolepida albohirtum. Taxonomy (NCBI): domain Eukaryota; kingdom Metazoa; phylum Arthropoda; class Insecta; order Coleoptera; family Scarabaeidae; genus Dermolepida; species Dermolepida albohirtum. Next base: position 223,596 of record JAVIWB010001741.1, read on the forward strand.
TTTTTTCCCTGAATTTATTTACCATATCATTAATAAGTGATTACAATTTCATTTTGATGTGAATGAAAATATCGAGATATTAAATAACTTGCGTATCCCTACGAGGAAAAGTACCAATCTAAATTTAGCCTTACATTGATCGTGTAGGCGATATAATGTAAATCTATTAAATGAACTGACCAGAACAACAGAGATATGTTGTTTGTGGCTAAGAATCGAGTATATTTTGTATCCCATGTAGCGTACGAGGTGTGACAATTAAATAACGAGACTGGTGTGAGAAATGTTATTTATTGCAAATAAACTTATATTGACCTTCTATCCCCTTCAACATAGTCTCCTCCCCTATCTATACACCGCTGTATATGTGTCTTCCATTGCTGAAAATAATGCTGTAGTTCATCAATTGTCAGCCTCTTCAACAAATCTGCCGTTTTTGCTTTTACATGTTCAACAGACTGTGTTCCCTTTAATGCACTTTCCACTTTTAGGAACAAATAGAAGTCACATGGCGTGAGATCTGGCGAATACGATAGATGATCAAGCACAGCAACGCGCTTCTCTGCTAAAAACTGCTTCATAGCTTCATATTGTGAGCTGGTGCGTTGTCATGGTGCAGAATTCACTAGTCGTTCTTCCACAAATCCGGTTTTTTCTTCCTTGTTCTTTCCCTCAGCTTGATTAGGACTTCTTTAGAGTATTTCCGATTAACGATTCGACAATCAGGCACCCAGTCAGTCGTGATATTGAAAAAAAAACGATCAGCGTCGCCTCCAATTTCGACTTGCTCGTTCGTACTTTTTCTGTCTTGGCGATCTGACAGCCTTATATTAATTTGACAAGGACTTTCAGGTTAATTCGTTGCTCGATTTTTATGTCAACCATTATCACGGTACTACTAAGTAACAATGTCCTCTACAATTAAAGCTCAAAAATAAACCAAAGCAGACAGAGAGACGAAACTACGCGTTGTTGCTTGGGAAGTATCTAAGTTAATGACATTCCAATTACAGCCTCGCTCGATGCGACTGCGCGATGGTAGGAGCGTATTCTTGTTATTTAATTGCCATATTTCGTATAACATTGAAATGTTGTTCCTTACAATTTCTATAAGAACGGTATTGTCTCAGCTCCACTATCTCCGAAATACAAGCCTGTGTGGTGAGTATTTTTAATATCTTTCAGACACCTCGACGATTAATAATTACCACCTTACATCATTTACTAGATTTTTTTTAAATCCGTAAAATGCCTAACGCACCCAGGGAAGGGGGACAAAGTCCTCTTTGTTGCGTTTTCAACACCCTCTCCACGAACCTGGCGATCTCCTACCAGCGATCGTTTCCAGACAACATTATTTACACAAAGTTTTCCGGCGTCAAAGGGCCTACTTCTTCTTGTAACGCGTCTCTATACTAGGTTCACCTGTCGCACTCGAAAGAGGTATGTTGAGCATCGTTTTCTGCAGTCCTGAGTCCTGATATTGACAAGCTGTGTTCTCCACTTCACCCATTCTGGCCAAATATGTATTGAAGAATCCGTGTCCACTGAGGAACTGTGTGGGGTAGTAATTTACCTCACCGTGGTCGCGGTATATCAAGTCCGTAATGTTACGTCTGCCATCCTCTCTTACCAGGTTTATGTTGAATGAATGTGATAAATAGGAACTTGATTTCATCTAGAAAATCTATTCTTATGTTGAGCCACAAACCCTTCTTGCAGCAGAGAGTATCATACATCACCACATGATTGGCAACTTGCCACATTACCCTGCTGTTGCTCAAAAACCCGTAGTGTAATGCTAGTGCTATTTCCACAAGCATATTTTACATTCGCCCGGCAACGTGCTTAAAAACCTATATGACCAGTTATCATACATTACCTACTGGCGCTATATTTGTAATATAATAAATAAATAAACACTGTATTTCAACGTATCTATGAAACATGTCAGAAGAAAATAAATATCAAACAAATGTAATAATAAAATAAACTAAATTACAAAATTAATAAGTTCATTTCCAAGTCATTAATTGAGTAGCAATTTATTGACATTAAATAAGACTTAACTTTAGCTTTAAATAAATAAATAAATACAATTAACAGCCTTTAAATGTGCACGTAGTTTATTTTATAGTTAGCGTCATGTGTAAAAGATGTCCTATTAATAAACTGCTTTCTTGTGATGTGGTACTAAAAGATAGTTATTCATTCCTGTGCAATAATCATGATCTACATTGTTACAAGCAGGATCCAGTTTATATTTAAATACAAAACAAGGCACGTCTAATATATAATAATTATAAAGAGTTATTAAATTGTTAAGTCTCTGCAAAAATCTCACTATTTTAACCTGAATATAACTCTTAAAGCGCTTTTCTGCATTATAAATACTTTCCGCTTCGGAGGAAATACCCCAGTGCATGATGCCATAACGCATTCTAGAAATGAAATTCGCATGATAAAAGCTGAACAAAATATATTTATATTACATGTGTTACTTAGTTGTTTTAATGAGTAGCAAGTTTTAACAAGACCGTTACACACTGAATTAATATGAGCCGACCATTTCATATTTTCGTGAAGAGTAATGCCTCAAAATTTAGTAGGACTATATAATGCGTAAAAACTATTATCAATGTTTATATTAGAAATTAGATTATTTCTGCTGTTGAAGAAAATAAATTTCTTTCTATTAAGGTTAATTCAAAATTGATTTGTGTTCATCCAATCGCGAATATCTACGAAGATATTGTTGACTGTCAGAGCTACTTGCGAAATATGGTTAGAACTTGATAATATTAATATCATCTGCATATAAAATTATATAATATCATCGACATCCTTTATTATTCTCGGAAAACCGTTAACATGAGGCGTGCTTTTTAAGCAAGTACTGTTTCGATATAAAAAGAACGCAATTTTTATGAGAAAGCCTGTACCTTAATCTACTTAAAATCATAATTACTACGAATACTTAGGCACTTATTATATCGTACAACCACCTTCTGACTTCCATCCTCAAAGAAATCTGCCGCAGCACGACCGTTTTCACGTTATCGTCATTGTCGTGATGTTGAAGCGGTAGTCACTGGCGCTAGATCACGGCTATACGGTGGGTGATCAAGTTGTTCTCAACCATATGATACGCGGAGATCTCATGTTCAACGAGCATCATCATGAAGCAAAACAAATCCCTTATTGAGCATTCCACGCCTCTTGTTTTGACGGCGCAATTTATTTAAAGTGTCACAATATGTCACGAAATTATTATTATCACTCCAAGGTAAAAAATCCACAAGAAACACCCTACCCCCTCCCCTGCCTATCCCAAAACACAGTACACATTATTTTGCTTGCTAAAATTTTTTACTTGAACGTCATTTTCTTAGATGATGTGAAATGCTGCATGAATTGCTGTTTTGCTTCCGCTACTCATGTTTCGTGCGAATAACAATTTCACGTAACAATTCATCCCCTTTATCACAGTACTGCACAAGGAATGTCAAAGCTACATAGCTACATGGTTGGTTTTGTACACGTCAGACAACATTTTCGGTACCCAGCGGGATCACAGCTTCAGATAATTTAAATGTTTCGCCACAATTTCATAAAAAACACTCTTTGAAACCTATTGAAACTTATCAGCCAATAACAAAATTGTAAAGCGTCTGTTTTCTCGAACTTTTGCATCAACTTTCTGCATTAAGTCTTCAGTAATGAGCGACGATCATCCAATACGCTCTTAATCAAAAACATTAATAGAGCTGTTAAATTCTCTAACCTATTTTTGTAATATTTCCCCGCTCAGAGTATTTTCTCCGTGCACTTCGCCAATCACGCCTTTTACATGCAGAAAATGAATCGCAGCGCCTATTTCACAATCACCGGAATAAAATGCCTGAACCATTTTAAATACGCAAACGTAAACACTATCGAATGCTTCCGTACTGGCGTCTGTAGCTAACCTACAGATATAGGTGCTCATCGCACAAGCGCAAAACGGCAACCGCAACGCTGCAGATGCCATATTTAAAAACAGTACTTGCTTAAAAAATAAAGTAGATCCAAGGAGAGAACCCTGCGATACACCTACATCATTATTTGCTAATGATGACTAATGCAGTATCAGTACTTTACTCAGGGCAGAAACTATTAAATTAAATAAAGCGGGTTAAAAGAAGGTAAATAATTAATTTTTTATGCATAATGGATTCATACATTTTGGAAACCACACGTTAATACACTTACTGGTCTATAATTATTCATATCATTAATATCAATTTTCCAAAGAAAAGGTTTTACCATTTCTATTTTTAATCTGGAAGGAAAAGTGTCCCTTTCGAAGAAAAAATTTATTAACTACAATAAAACTAATGAAATACATTCCAAAAAATGATTTAAAGTAATAGAAAGGATAAAATCAGATCAACTGATAAAACTTCAATTCTTTATAGCAGTTAATATACCATCCTCAGTTACAGGGGTAGCATTCATAGACATAGGTATTCTTCGAATGTATTTATTTACTTTAAGGTAATTTTAATGAAGCCTGTGGTTGATTAGCTAGATCACTGAAGGTTGATATATAACCCCTTGCCACAATAATTTTCGTTTTCTGTATACGTATTTGGCTTTCAGCGGTACGGATCGCGTGCGGAATTTGTTTTCGTACGGGTATTTTTATAGTAGTTGTCTAGGTGCGACACCGTTTAATTATCTGCTGTTGATGACAACTTAGTTGTTGAAATATGTATACAGAAAACGAAAATTATTATGGCATGGGGTTATATATCAACCTTCAGTGATCTACTTACTTACTTTGTTTAATTTTATCAAGTATCATAATTACTAAATTAATTTTTTAATAAAGAATTATGTAAGTATGTAAAGTGGTTTTTGAGATTATTACACAAATCCGCTGTGTTGCTACGAATATCTGGCATAGTTCGATTATAGAATACACGCTTTTATTTATTATTGACCATATTATCCCAGATTTATTTGAAGAAAATAAAATTAGTTTCTCATGAAGTTAAATTTTTTTTTTGAAAATAAATTCTTTAATTTTTCATAATTTTTAAAATCTTCACTAATAAATTATATGTCGCCTACCCATTTCTTTTAAAAATAGTAAATTATTTTTCATCTCAATACTGTGTCAATAAGCCATGAAGATTCAGTGTTGCGCTATATTCTGTACTCCGTGCGTGGAAAACGATATTCATAAAAGTAAGTAGCGGTTTCAATAAAAGCAGTAAAAGCACTGTGGGGTTAGGACATTCATAAACAGTAAACCATGTTTCTTTAGCTAAAAGTGAAAAAAATTTATTTAAAGAATTGATGCAATCTATAGATGTATTCATTAGTAGATATTGATCCATATGGAATTTTAACATTCATAATAATCATAATAGTCTGAAAAATTAAAATCAAGTTAACGAAAAATTTGAAATGCCTTTTAAAAGCGGAATATTAAAGTTAAATAAGTAAGATGAACCTGTTATGGGTTGATTTAATTATCCATAGTTCCCCACTCAAGGTGCAACTTGCCAGCTTACTTACTCGAAGACTATCCTGAGGATTGTTAAATAAAATAAGCGCTCTTGTTAAATGAATAAGCAACGCAATGTTTGAATGTAGGAGTGGGGAACCCCGTTTTAGATATCTATTGTCCTAAAAGTATAAACAATATAGTGCTGATAAAGAAAACCCACAAATAGGAAGACATAATTTCCGTAACTATTCAAAAAAAAAATAAATTGAAAATAATTCACAAATTAATGTTAAAGTTAAGAAGAAGAACGATATCTAATAATAACAAAAATTAATAAGTCACAAGTAAAATGCAATAAAGCAATTAACTCAAAATTTAAAAAAACATATTTCTGTAAATATTCTTAAACTTTTACTTCAACAACTAAATATAATAACAAGGATTTTTAAAGTTTCCCAGATATAACGGTATTTCAATAAAGAGAAATAAAAAAATAAAAATTTCACTTGTGTACGTTTACAAAAGAAAAGGTAATTTTTGTGAATGCATTAAATCAATCAAATAAAAAATGTCGAAATGTCGAAAAAAAGGTTTAACACGACTCAAGCATTAAACATATAACTGATGGTTACTTTCATTAATTAAATTACAAAAAAAAAAGAAATTAATCCAAAACTAATATATGTTACGTAGAGTATAGTACGAGATTTACATAAACGGCTGATACAAAGGGTACTAGGAAAGTTTTGCAATACAGCTTTGTTTATTTAATTTTTCAAATTAATTTCCTCTACACTGAATACACCTCTCCATCCTCCGAAACCAATCTTTAAACCAGTTCTGCCAAGTTTCACAAGGGAGTAAAACACACTCGTTGTCCCAAGCCAGCAGAAGGTCCTCATCACTGGAAAACGCCTCCCTTTTAGCTTCATTTTCACATGCGGGAACAGTGCAAAGTCGCAGGGAGCAAGATCTGGACTGTAGGAAGGGTGCTCGAGAAGTTTCAATCCCATCGTGGTCAAATATTCGATGCAAGCTTTGGCGCGGTGAGCTGGAGTATTATCGTGATGGAGGAACCAGGTGTTCATTCTTGACTTTAGCCGCAGGTTCTTCATAGATCCAATGGCTTTAGGCAGGCACTGTTCAGTATACCACTTAGCTGTGACTATCTTCTGTATGTCCAAAACGACGCATTCCACAATTCCACTCTATTTGAAAAATTCAGCTATCATTTTCTTTTTTACGGATCGGGATTTTCTGAAAACTACGAATTTGTACTCGTCATCAAAGACCCAAACTTTGTTTTGAGCTTTGGTCGGCACATCGTAATAGTACAGCCAAGTCTCGTCACCTGTCACGATGTTGTTCACATACCGAAATTGTCCCTTATTAAACTTTTTCAGCATCTCCCGGCACCAAGTCGCGCGTCGTGTCATCTGCTCTTCAGTTAGACGATGCGGCATCTAGAGAAAACAAAGTTTCTTCACGTGCAAATGATCATGCAGAATCGAACGAATTGCTGGTGCATTTAGGCCTGAAGTACCCTCTATCTGTTGGTAGCTCACTCGCCTGTCCTCGCCAAGCATTTTTCTCACAGTAGTAACGGCCTCCCAGCATCCTCCACAGTTAAATTTTCCCTTTAGAATTCTCTATACTACCCGAATATCGTTGTGCGATGTGGACAAACATCACCTAGTGCAAGAGTTATTTCTTCGAAGCACTGGTCTATGTTTAAACCACGAACGAAATTATAACCCAAAACTGCCCTTATCTCATTTCGTGACCACGATGCCATCGCAAGCACTTTACACTCTCGCTGCCAATGAACAAATGAGCCCATCGACATGGCGCGGCGGCTACTATGCACGTATGAACATGTCTCAACATGCAGTAACAAGCAGCTTCCTACGATTCATTGTTGCGTCATATTGCAAAACTTTCCTAGTACCCTTTGTAAAGGGTTTTCCAATAGGGACTTGACAACTTTTAATTCAATTTGTGAACGCACCCTTTCACTAATCATCGAACTGTCACTGTCAATTTATTCAGTAAACTTAACATTTTCATAATGGTAAAGTACACGAACGAACAACGTCTGCAAATTATAAAAATTTACTACAGAAATTCGGAGTCGGTGACCGTTACTTAAGAGCGTTAACTCCGATTTTCGGTCGTAATTCTCGCCCTAGTAGACAAGCAGTAACAAGTTTAGTGCAAAAATTTGAGTCTACATATTCGTTGTGTGATGTTGCCGTGCCAGTGAGACAACGGGTTGGTCGAAGTGTCGGAAATATCGCTGCCGTTGAAACGTCCGTAGCACATGATCCAAATCAGTCAATTCCACGGCGTTCTAAAGAGTTGGGCATCGCCCAGACCACTTTTTGGCGAATTTTGCGTAAGGATCTTGGTTTACACCCATACAAGATCAAGCTGACTCAAGAATTGAAGCCGATGGACCATTTGAAGCGACGTACGTTCTCCGATTGGGCTCTGGAAAAGATGCGCCAAGATGATCAATTTCATCACAAAATCATTTTCAGTGACGAAGCTCATTTTTGGCTCAATGGGTTCGTCAATAAGCAAAATATGCGTTATTGGTCTGGTGAAAATCCACATGTGCTTCATGAAACACCACTTCATCCACAAAAAATAACTGTTTGGTGCGGTTTGCATGCGGGCGGCGTCATAGGGCCATATTTTTTCGTCGACGATAATGATCGTCACGTTACTGTGAATGGTAATCGTTATCGCGCCATGATTACCGATTATTTTTGGCCCGAATTGGAAGATATGGACTTGGACAACATGTGGTTTCAGCAGGACGGTGCCACAAGCCACACAGCACACGTTACAATCGATTTATTGAAGAGTAAGTTTGATGAGCGTGTTATCTCAAGAAATGGACCAGTCGATTGGCCGTCTCGTTCGTGCGATTTAACGCCTCTAGACTTTTTTCTTTGGGGCTACGTCAAGTCATTGGTCTATGCCAATAAGCCGACAAAGTTGGAAGAGCTCAGAGCCAACATTGAACGCGAAATAGCAGCCGTTTCGGCCGAATTGTGTGTCCGAGTCATCGAAAATTGGGTCCAACGAATCTACCGCTGCAAACGTGCCCGCGGTGGCCATATGAACGAAGTCGAGTTCCATTCATAAATGTTTTTATTGTACTTCAACCCGATAATAAAGTTTTTGAAATATCTCAAATGATCTGCATTTTATTTTGAAAAAAAGTTGTCAAGTCCTTATTGGAAATCCCTTTACTACTTCAATGGAGGCACTGAGTCCAACGATTGCTTAGGCTAATCTAAGCGCATAACGCTAGTCCCAAAAAATGTAAAACGACAAATTGCACTAATACATATATTAAAACTCGCGCTTGTAAGCAAGAGTAGATAGAACACGCGTTCCAAAACCAAACAAAGTAATAAACTCAAATACCTCAAAACAACAAAAGAAACACACATAATAACGATAATAAACCCTGGAAGGAGGTAATTAAGCAAACGAATAACAAAAGAATCTAAAAACAACTCATAAACGAAACAATAGCTAATACTTAACAAAGGTAACTTAATAGAACAGAATCTAAATGATATTCGAGAACGCACGTGAAACATGACATGGATATATAACCTTCAAAACAACAACAATAATAATCATATGAGTGGTAAAAAGAAATTATTACGCCCAAAAAGAATCAAAAAAAAGTAAACTCAATTAAAACATAAATTCTAAATAACTAAATTAAAATAACTATAAACATACGAAAAGGGATAACATGGTTATAACGAATGTAAACAACACAAACACTTATAGGAAAACTATACATATAAATTCATTCATGAAAGTAATTACATATATCTTATAATGGGATGTAAAGACGGCTTTTAATGTACATTGATATATGAAAGAGGCAAAGTAAAGCGTAATTTTAAGTGAAAAACGCTGAATAGAACTGATTAACAAAAGGAACAAATGATTAAATAAAGAAGAATTTATTTAATACCAGATAATTAATATTATGCCATATTAATATGCCTCATAATATATCTGTTTGGTAAACAAAAACGTAACAAAATTATCTATACAAGTAGCAGAAGTATCAGTAATTTGTGTAGATGAATGCGCCTACACTCAAATTCATATCTTCTCATTTCTGCCCTGGTATCTATTAAAAACATCGACACATTACTTTCCTTGATGCGTATCTCTGGCGAACGGCAATTATGCTAAGCACATTGGAAGAGGTAGAATAACGTACTCTGCCTGAATATTTCTTTGTATTAAAATGTAATTTCTCTACATGTTATTGTTCTTACATTTGGTAGTATGGTTAAATATAATTTAAGATTGAATTCTCGGACGGTAACCAAGTCCTAACGAAGTCCTTAGAGAAACTTCCATGAATTAAAGATTAAGCTTTTTTCTAATCACTAATTGTTTGTCGTTATTCCGGCGATTTTCTTTCTATTAACTTTCGAACGATATTCTCAGAAATATTATTCGTTTTTTCTTCTAAAACCCTTTAAAATTTTTATTGGGAAATAGAATATCGATTTCTTATACAGAGTTCTTAATAAAAAAACTCGATAAGATTAATGTCATAACTTTTAACGTATCTATTTTCTTGGCTATAAACACTTTAAATTACTTATTTACTATAGAAATATATTGAAGCCTTACTAGTAATTATATTACATAAGATTCGAGTAAGTGCTTAAACTTTTATGTCGTTTGACAATCAAATTTTGCTTTAGATGTAGAAGTATTTTTAGTAAAATTGCAATGTGAATTTGTTAATAATTCAATTATGAAATTAATCTGCTGCTCACTCATTAAATTCAATACACAACGGCGTAACATTTTTAAAAGGCAAAAAACGGTTTTCTTTCATCTCCAGAAATATCACTCAACTCCTGTGTTAACACCAGTATGGTACAAAATGTATACCTAACTACATTACCATTTAATAGAATAATAAATTACATTATAAATTATTAAGAAAGTTACTTTCGAATTATAATATCCAAACTTACCCAACTATTAATATTGTATATGCACATACGTTTGTTAAAACTTTAAATTCTGAATATTGATTTTTTTCGAAAGACAAGTTTCTTAGTGTTACTAAAAAATAGAATAATTTAGATTGAATTTATTAATATTTTCTATTTTTGAAAATAGCAAGGTAAAGTGATGTAAAATTCTAGTTACCATAAGAAATAGTATTTTGTCAACATCAGTTTTCTCTCTTTTTCTGTACTCCTTAATATTCAAAATTGTCTCTTTTTCGAATAAAAAATTAAATGGAAACGCTCTATGTACACTACCGTCCATAAGTTTAATCGCACTACCAATTTTAATTGCAGAAGGAAATAAAATATTTAAGTATAATATTGAAATTTTATCAAAACTAAAATCATTTTACAAATTTGCACGTTGTTTAACCGAAGTATTTTGTATAAACGAATGAACGCCTTATTTTCTATTTCAAGAAATAATATTCAGGTAAGAAATATAATGAGGGTGTCATGGAGATTATCCCTTACTCCTAATTGGTTATTGTATGGTTTATTACGTGGACGTAATAGCCAGTCTTTACCTGATATTTGTGGGCTTGTAAGGGTATATTTTATGTCTATTACACAGTGAATACTCAGTATTTACGTTGTTAATAAGTGTCAGCAGGTGCTATCGAGTGAGCGTGTTTTTTTTAATTGTGTTTAAAACATGGCAAGGAGAAAGCGCCTAACTCTTGAACAAAGGGCAAGCATTATTGCTTTGGACAAAACAAAGCTTTCTAATAGAGCAATCGCCCGAAAACTAAAAGTTTCCGAGTATTGTGTTCGTCAAACTATAAAGAGAATGGCAGAAACTGTCCAAATCGGGGACTAAAAACGCAATGGACGGCCGAGGATAACTACTAAAGGAGAAGATGAATACCTGAAATTAATGTCTTTGGGCAATCGTCGCCTTACAGCCCCGGAAATAGCATCACAATATAACGTACACCACGAAGCCACGGTTAGCGTAACAACAACTAAACGCCGTTTAACTAAAGTTGGACTTAGAGGCCGAGTAACAATAAAAGAACCACATCTGTCTGCACAACATAAACAAAAAAGATTGGCCTGGGCGAGAACACACAGGTACTGGACTGTTGATGAATGGAAACAAGTCATATGGACAGACCAGTCCAAATTTGAAATTTTTGGAAATAAACGCCGTGCTTTTGTTCGTCGTCATGTCGGGGAGAGAATGTTAGATGAATGTATGGTTAAGACAGTGAAACATGGTGGTGGAAATGTGATGGTTTGGAGTTGCTTTGGAGGTGGGCACATCGGAAAATGGGTGCAAAACACTGAAAGAATAACAAAAGAAGTCTATTTGGGTATATTGCAAGAGCATGCTCTTCCGTCAGCGATGGAGCTAATGGGTCTAGGGTTTGCTTATCAGCAAGATAACGGCCCCGAACACACAGCAAAGATTGTAGAAAAATTTTTGCCTACCAAACTGAAAAAGGAATCCTTACATTAATGACATGGCCACTCCAAAGTCCGGACTGCAATCCAATAGAGCTGTTATGGGACTGTTTGGATAGTGAAGTGCGTAAAATACCTCTTACTAGCAAGACAGATCTTTGGGGTAACTTGCGGAATACATGGAGCTCTATCGATGAGGAATAACTCGACCGACTAGTTGAACGAATGCCACGTGTTTGCGAAGGCGTGATCGCAGCTAGGGGTGCTTACTTTAACGAAAGTGAAATTGAAGCTAACTTATTATAATATTACTTAGATTAATAATGTCAAACAGTCTCTTTAATATCATTGCGCAATTAAAATTATCTGTAGTGCGATTAAACTTATGGACGGTAGTGTATGTATGTATTAACATAAGAATTTTATAGACGTTTAATTTATACCAAAATCTTATAGATATTGATGAACGTTAACAAAACTACTATATAAATACTAAGCTACTACATAATAGAAAGCTGTTTCTAACCTAAATTCGTTTGCTTTCGAAGAGGAACGTATTCTCGTGGGAAAAGAAAATCCTACTGAACACCTTTCCGAATATTTTATAAACGGGGTTGTAAAACAATTAAATAAAATCACCGACCATAAAACGATGTCAAAAAATCGATGGTTCCTTATATTATTCATAAAAAATAAATTACAGGACCCATTTAAATACTTTTCTGTTGTAAAATTAAATCGGTTATACGAGGGCGATTCAAATTTGACCTGCACTTTATTTTCTTTTGGTCGATACAAACTACAATTTAATATTATATATATATATCATTTTTCTAAGTAACAACTCCACTTTAAAATATACTTGACCCATAGCTCCGGTAGCTTCTGTATTCCCGTCAACAAAATTATTTTAGTTAATGATGTCAATTTTATACCTTACCTTCACTTCCTCATTAGAATGTGGTGGATGGAACCCAAAGTTAATTCTTAATTGATGCAGTTTTAGAATAAAATATAATTATGATGGAAATGGGTTGGCTTTCTGTGAGAGAAAACTACCGTGGTGTGTCCACTATGAAAATTACCGTTTAAAGTGAATTAGTGATAAAACCAGGTTTCATCGCCCATTTCACTCACCTTGGGACATCTTAAATGTGCCATATTCTACCTGTAAAATGCATTCAGACGATGATTACTTTGCCAATTCTTTGGCTGTTTGAAACCTTTTCATTAATCTTTTTGATCATATTTTTTCCGCTGTCTCTAAGTGTTTGGACTGTCTGATTCAATGTTTATGTCCAGAAAATATCGAAGTATGAGATATGGTAGTATACCCATTTTACCTTCATCAACCGATCGTTTTGAAGGAGATCGAAAAGCGTTTTCTTAAGTATCTAAGCTTCAGGTGAGATTGTTTTTATTTTGCACATGGGGCTGATTATGGCTCTTTGCTTGGTCGACATGATTTCCGTACCATCATTAATAGAAGGAAAGAAGCGGGTTTCAATTTGTGCAATGTTTCAATTTTACATAATATTGACACTTTTTTTGTTATTTATATATATTTTTTTAAACAAATGTGTAAAAAACTATCGTGTGTATGACCATATGTTTGCTTATGGAAAATTATTATCACATAAAAGGGTTTACCTTGAATAATAAAGATTACTATTACGGCGTAGATTTCTCAAACTTCCTCAGCCTAACACCGGGAAGCTTTTCACTTAACCCACTTATCTAATCCGGACTGTACACGGCTGATATTAAACAGTTCTATAATCCATCACAAAAAGGTACTTGCTACAAGTTTTATGATTTTTTGTGGTACCCATTTACAGATGACGTAGATTTCACTTACTTCCTCAATGCTTTATATCTTTATAACAAAAAATATTATAATAATAATTATTGTCTTTGTGTTTAAATGCAGGCGAAATAAGTTTCCTCTTTATTGTATGTTCAGAAATCTTCTGACAATTGTGACAATCTAGATTGAGATCAAGTTGTTTAAGGCTTTCATAGAGTTGTCTAGGAATTACTCCACTAGTAGAAATTTAGAAATTATTAATACTATAATTTTGACCTATTTTTATTAAAATTTTTATGTAGTTTCTGTCTGTTACCTATTTAGATTGTATTTTCTTGTGTAGCGATATAATAACAATGCATAAGATTTGTATTCATTAGTGATTTACCGTGAAAACACTTTTAGCAGGTGGGAGTATAATGTTGGTTTCTTGTGTAGAGATATTTATATTTCATAAAACATTAACATTGTTCTTTGTTTATTCTTTAAAATATATTTCCTTTTTTATCATTCGAGCTCTACAATCATAGCAATGCAAAAATGAATGTCATATAAGTTAATTTAATCACTTAAGGTTGATATATAACCCCTTTCCACATTAATTTTCGTATTCTGTATACATATTTCGACAACTAAGTGGTGACCATCGGCATATAATTAAACAGTGTCACATCTGGAAAACCACAGCAAAAACTTGCCCGAAACAAATACCGTACACGATTGGTACCGTCAAAAGCCAAAACTCACGCTAAAGTGTGCGTTTTGATGGAAATTAGTGGAATTTGTTTCATGCGGGGTTTATGCCGTAGTAAACTATCTGCTGATGATGACAATTTAGTTGTCGAAATACGTATACAGAATAAGAAAATTAATGTGGAAAGGGGTTATATGTTAACCTTAAGTGATTAAGTTAAACGACCACAGGCTCCATCAAAGTTACCTACCATGTAAATTAATAATTAGTACGTCAATTTGACTGATAAAATTAAAAATTTTCAATTTTTAAGTAGAAAATACAGAAGACCAAACTAATAGTTACAGAAGATCCTGATACTTTATTTACCAGTCCTACAAAACTAAACAATAACACAAACTCATAAATCTGATGAAAAAGGTAAAAATTTCTTGTAAGGTATTTCAAGATATGTTAGTTTACGTCAACGCGAACCTATTATTATTATTATTTCCGAAGTTGTTGCAATTTTTGATAGCCCTTAAATTACAGAAGACCATGAAATATGTACTCCCTCTTTACGATATGTTACGAAACACTGAACACCGTAATAAAATAAGGTTCGCTGTTTTCTTCAAAAATACAGCATTGGTGAAAGCTATTAAACTAAAAAGATAGAAGAAACCATATAAAATCAAAGTTATGAAATACTCATTATTTTCAATTGCTCTCGAATTGTATTTTAATCTAAATAAGAGTATATGTGATCAGCAATTTATTTTATTTCATATAATAATAATAATAATATTCATTTGCCCAACAGATTTACAATCTAATTACAAGTCAAAGAATATAGAACACTTGTATGTTGGTTATTATAAATATATCAATTACACTTGTATGCACACACACAACCACAAAAACAATATATATGCCATGTGCACCAGCCCAACATAAAAGCAACAACGGTAGCGATGAAAAATGTATATCTATGATGCTGTTAGACAATGTATTATAATAAAAGCATGCTCTATGTAAAAGTGAATCACGTATATATTTGTCCTCACGCAAAGACAGTAAAACAAATTGTTCGATCTAGCTTCCAATCTTGGAACGAAGAACTTAATTTCTTCTAATAACTTTTGTGCGTCAATGCCATTATTAAGCAGATTAAATAAAAACCTCATAGAAGCCTGACTCCGTCGTAGTGCCAAACAGTCAACACCGAACATATCTAAGGATTCCTGATGATCAAAACCCCGAGCAGGGTTCGAGCCGGTATACGAGGATAGCCGTATATATTTCGGGAATAGCAAACAAAAAAATTTTTTTTATTATCGAAATAGCTTTATTGCTTTTCAAAATATTCTCCTTGAAAATCAATGCACTTTTGCATTCGCTTAAACCAATCCGAAAAGCATTGCTGCCACTGTGAAGGCGGTATCTCCAAAATATGAATTTTGAATGCCTCAACTGCCTCTTCTGGCTTGGCAAACCGTTGACCACGAAGTTTATTCTTCACGTGTGGGAACAAAAAGAAATCACAGGATGCTAGATCAAGGCTGTATGGCGGATGGCTCATCAATTCAATGTTTTGCCCGGTCAATTATTCAATTGTTTGAACAGACCTGTGAGAGCTCGCATTATCATGATGGAGAATGATCTGTCATTTTCGGCTTGCTTTCCTTATTTCTTCAAACACTTTTGGCAAACAAATAGTTGTGTACCATTCGGGATTGACCGTTTTACAACACTCTAAAGGCACGGTTACAACGTGGTCGGTTTTTCCGAAAAAACAGGCGACCATTTGTTTTGATGTGCTTCGAGCACGAACAACTTTTGTTGGTTTTGGCTCATCTTGGAATATCCACACAGTCGACTACTGTTTACTATCGGGCTCGTACGTATAGATCCAAGATTCATCACCTGTGACGACTTTATAAATGCTCTTTGAAGCAGCGCCATTGTATTTTTTGTGCATTTCTTGGCACCAATCGACGCGAGTCTTTTTGAGCGGTTGTCAAATTACATGGTATCCAACGTGAACATAGCTTCTTAACGGTTAAATGTTCATGCAGGTTCTTATGCACGTTGGTGTCACTAATACATGGAGATGCCTCGATCTCACGGTATGACACATGGCGGTCTTGAATTATCAATTCAGACACTACATTAATGTTTTCCGATACAATAACATTTGTGAGACGACCTTCACGAAATTCATCGTCCAAAGAACGCCGTTCAAGTTTGAATTCATTATACCAACGATATACTGTAGTTTTCGATGGTTCTTCATCACCATATAAAAAATTCAGCTGGTTGATGCATTCTTGTTGAGATAATCCACACCGAATGAAAAATAATTGCACGAAAATGTTCGCGAGTTAATTCCATTTTTTCGCTGATATAAAATTTTCAAGTTACTGTCAACAATAGAAATAGCAACCAGATAATAAAACTATCAAGATAAATATATTGTCAAAAATGACAAACTTTACGATGCAATCATCAGATCGGAGACAACACTAACAGTGTTGCCAATACCCAAAATATAAACGGCTACCCTCGTATTCGAGGTAAAGATATTTTAGAAATCTTCGCGGTACTAACTCAAGGGAACGTACTTGGTATGTGTGTACAGGAGAACAAACCAAGAAAGCATACTCAAATTTAGGGCGCACATAAGAAATGCATTATGACATATAACATCCAGTGAAGCAAAATTATAAAATCCAAAGTTTTTAAACTGGAATTAGTAACATTTTCAACATGAGAAGACATTCTAGAATCGAAGCTAACGCAACGATCTAACATATCTTCATGCTGTGGTTACAGCGAGCCATTTAGGCAGTAAGGATGATGCATGGTGCTGAATTTCCTCAAGAAAGAAAGTACACCACATTTAGAAATATTTATATCCAGTTCATTTTCACTACACCAATTATGCATAGTATCTACCTGATTCTGCATGAACTCACAATGATCAACCTGTGCCACTTGCTTTAAAAGCTTAAGATCATCGGCAAATAATAACTTGTGACATTGAAGCTCGTAACAAAAATCGTTCACGAAAATCAGAAGAAAACAAGGGTCCCATGTTCATACCTTGAGGAACAAAGTGATTCGAGTGATGACCCAAGTAAGAAGCCTAACACTTCCTATCATATAAATAAAAAGAAATAAGTAATATTAATAATGGGGAAAACCCCACAGTCTCCAATTTATCGAACAGTATTCAATGACAATACGATCAAAGGCCACCTGAGCTGCCTCATCCAATTGTTTACAAAGGTACAAAGTAAAGATGGTTAGATTCAGATCATCAAGTAAGAACGAAGTGCTTCAAATATGCCATATGCTTGCTGTACAAAATAAGAAAGATGTGGAGCAGAAATAAATACTATATATATATTCAGAAGAGCAAACTCCAATTCACTTCATTTAATTCGAATGTAAGGGTGTATTTGCGATTTCTTAAAAACGAAGTCGAAATAAAGTAATATGCCCTCTTACAAATTAGACTAAAGTAACGCAAGAATAAATTCGTTAAATTTACAAATTTTTGTATCTCGGCTGTATGTTTTTATTCATAATGAAACACTTCTCTTATTATACATTTCCGTAATTTTCAAGTTCAGTTGAAAGTACAATAAATATGCTGTTAAGACCACTAGAAATTCAAAATGATATAACAATACAATACTACATTGAATAAATTCATCTGGGAAATTAACGGTACACGTTTTCCATAATATTATGAAGTTATTGTAATATTTGAAATTTAGATAACGATAATAATTATCGCGAACGTAAGGTCCAACAAAATTACGTAGTAGGTATCGGTGGGACTACAAAAATTAATATTTATTATACTTAAGTATTATGGAAATACGTTTTATATACGCGTATGCTTTTTATAAAAGTATTTTTCTCAAAAAAGAATTGAATTTAGTAAGTTTCATCTAATAAAAAGACTTGCCATTTACACGACTTCCAGTAAGGCCTTTATCGCTTTGAATACGTGGGAGTCGATAACTCCGCACAAGTGAAAGGAATTTTAGCGTGTGTAAGATTGATTCGGGTTATATAATAGCTGGTAACTATGAAACCGAAAATAATAACTGTAAAAATTGTGCATTTTGTATTTTCCATTTTTCCCTTTCTGCGTCAACATATATTCATGGGTATCCATAATTAAAATATTTAGTTTTAACTTAATATAATTCTAATTGGTAAAATATTGGTCAAGTACTTGACGGTAATGCAACATATGACGTAGATAAAGAAAGAAGGTAGCGACTACGGTAACGCTTGGACATAATTCAAAGTTGTTTCTCAAGTACATATCCAATAAAAAAACTTTTTGTCACCCACAACTTTCTGTCCATCCATTATAATAAGACAAGATTAATCACGATCTAGTAATCTAGCATCCCGCATTAATATATTACCTAGAACCAATGTCATTACCGTCATCTACAGTCATTTTCTATAGCGAAAATGGAGCTGAACACACATAGTTGAATTTGATGGAGCCTGTGGTTGATTGACTTGATCAATAAGGTTGATATATAACCCCTTTCCACATTAACTTTGTAAATTCTGTATACGCATTTCGACAACCAAGTTGTCATCATCAGCAGATAATTTCAAAGTGTCGCACCTGGCAAAACACGGCGAAAAACAACCGCACGAAAATCAAACTCCGTACGCGATCCACACCGTTCAAAACCAAGATGTACACTGTGTTTGTTTCACAAGATTTTTAAAATTATTCTTACTTAAACTAACATGCACTACATTGAAAAAAGGGAATTCCGGTCAAGACAGTCAAGTGCCTGCCTGTAATTTATTATATAGTTCGTCCTCTGACATTAAGTAGGGAAAAAAGGGTCGTTTGTATTGGGCCACTTTCATTATTGTTCACCAAATGGTTTAAATTCTTTAAGATGTGCATGCTTTCATACGTGTCCAGTTCTCGATAATTGTACACGTTTTTTATCAGATGTAAACAATCTATATTAACACTGTGGTTATTTTCTAATACATGTTTCGCTAAACCCGATTTTTCCGGTCGGTTGAATTTTATGTGCGAAAGGTGTTCTTTATACCTGGTTTCGATCGATCTTTTAGTTTGGCCGATGTATTGTCTATTGCACTCTAAACATTCAATTCGGTAGATTCCCGATTTTTTATTTTCTTCGATTTTGTCTTTTGCATTTCCTAAAAGCATTTTGAGGGAATTATTGGGGCGGAAACAGACTTGAAGCCCGCGATCTTTAAAAATACTATTTAGATTTTTTGTCATGCAATGATAAGGTAAACAAACAAAATGCTTTTCCCGATTGCTCTGTGGTGATAGACATGTGGTGTCACGGATTGTTTTTCTTATGTTGGCCTTTCTAATTAATCCATTGATTATTTCCGAATCGAAACCGTTGTATATCGTGATATTCTTAATGAGGTTCAATTCTCTTTCATATCTTACTTTTGTTAGTGGGAAATTGATCAAACGATTAATCAGAAAATTGAATGAAGCCATCTTTTGTTGCATCCTGTGGTTTGAGTCCGCCGTGATGAATCTATTGACATTGGTTTCTTTTCGGAAAATATCAATTTCTATTTTGAGATCATTCCTAATAACTAAGGTGTCCAAAAAAGGCAACTTGTCATTGTTTTCTTTTTCTACTGTAAATTTAGTTGTCGGGAATTTTGAATTTAACTGTTTAATGAAATCATTTAAGCTGCATTTTTGTGTATTGAAAATCGTGAAAATATCATCGACATATCTGACCCAAATTCTTGGAAAATATTTAGCTTTATTTTTTAATTCTATTTCAAAGTTACTCATAAATAGGTCCGCTATGAATGGAGAAAGACAATTGCCCATTGCAGTTCCCTGTTTTTGTTCATAGAACTTCCCTTCGAATTGAAAACAATTTTGGGACATGCAAAGGTTTGTTAATCTCACGTATTCCTTTATTTTCTCTGGTTCGATCTTATTTTTGTGAAGAAGTTCTTCTAAATATTTTAAAGTTTCTGGAATCGGTACCGATAAAAAGGAGAGTACACTGAGCTTGTAATGTATATAACAGATGAAAACTTATTTAGAAAAGCATTAATTCCTTGGAAGCAGTTCAACAATAAATCGTTAAAATATAAGGAATTTGGAATTCTATTTGAGCCTTCTTTTTTTCAAGTTGTATATCTAGACATTTATTTTAAATTTAGATTTGAAAGTCGTAAGTTGTTTTAACATTGGAAACATTAGGCAACCTACTAAATACATTCATCATAAAAAGACTGATTATGAGTTGATTTCCAAGAAAATTCTTGTCCGTATTCTGTAAGAACTAAATTTAGCGATTGAATTATCGAAAAAGTTGAAGAGACTCTTGTAAAATCGATAACTGGGTAGTCTTACTGATACGGACTTGTTTATTTTTCTTTGTTAGATAACTGGAAAAATAATTAACTAACAGTTGTGTTTAGTTTCTTGAAAAAGTATTAATTTGAAATTTTTTGATCAGTACAACAAACAAATTTACAATATTTATATACATAATAAAGGGGCCCTATACACACACACACACACATGTGACATGTTAAGAAGGGACCTCATCGTGACATTCCGAATTCTCGACCTTTGAATTTATCATTTAAATTACGGCATAATACAAATACGCATTATAAATGATTTGTAGTTCGTTGTTTGCAAGACCATTTGTAGTGTATAATACATATAATAAATGTATTCACGCACGCTGGGTATCCTGCTAGCTATTCAACACGTTTACGCGGAGCTTCGTATTATTGCTCCTTCATCACGATCGTGACACACGCCCTCATATCCATACATACATATGTGTACTGACGTATCTGTTAAACAACTTTTCATATTATCAGAAGGTCACCTTATGGAACATTTTAATTTGTTTTTTAAAGTATATGCAGCAGTGTTTTACTTTACATAAAAACCTTTTCAATTATTTAATAGTCTAGTTTATTTAATAGTTTATACAAATATGTGTAACTTATGTTAAATTAAATTTCTAAATACATACATAAAAAAAGATTCATCCACCAATTTCTGATATGAGCAAGTTTTCCCCTTCACCCCATTTGTTATTTTGCATCTATTTTTTCCCGATTCAGTCTGCTAAAGACTAAACCCAATCGAGATGAAATTATTAAGAAAAATTAAAACTAAACCGATGATTTACAAAACGAGAAATTAAATTATCAGAAAGGAGACGAATCAGAAAAAGATGACAAAAATAGAGAAAAGGCAATTACAGATACAGATATTGTTAGGATGAGTTCAAGTGGATTAAATACACGACACCAAAATGGCGAAGAGATGGGAAAAAGAGAGAGAGAAGGCCGCGGAAAATTTAAATAACTTGGTACTAAAAGTGAAGAGACAATTACCAAAATGGATACATGGCGATGGGCGAGAAAATATCCGACGCATGAAGAAGAAACTATAGTATGCTTTCATAAAACCAACACAGAAAAAAAAATCCATTTTGCTAATTATCAACTTACCACATCTCAAAAGTAGTAATAAAATTCTATATAATTGCGAATTTTATTACCAAATACAATATTCTATATAATAACGAGACTGGTTATAGGAAAGGAATGTCGGCGATTCGAGCACTTTATAAACTATTGGGTGATATTATAAATGACATCAATAAGGGCTAAACAATAATAAGGATATTTATGGATTCAACTAAAGCTTTCACATTGTTAAACACAGTGTTGCTAGACAAACTGAAAATTGTGGAATTTCAAAATAGTACGAGATGCAAGATAAAATTCTACTTGAAAAAGAGAAAGTAATTTGTTTTCTTACAAAATAGACTCGAAAAGAAATCAAGTGGGGGTGTAGGGAGCAACTAGTAGGCGTCCTGCAGGGCTCTATATTGGAGCCTTCGTTTTTCTTACTATACGCGAATAACTTACCCTAAGTTGTTGAAGGCTTGACTATATTGTTGCCAGATGACGACGATGATAGTGTGAGCGAATTCGAAAGATCGACTGGTATTAAATGTTGCTAAAACCAACTCAATGTATTTTTGTTATATGAAACAGGATTTTAATAATCAATCAAAGACATATACATACGTATCATAAAGTAAAGTCAATTCCTGGGATCGAAACTGAATTCTGCGCTAACGTGGAGCGATCAGTTGGAACAACTATCTATGAAGCTAAGCGATTTTTAGTACCGTCTTCGTTATCTCGCATAGGGTTGGTGAAGAAACTGCTACACTATGACGTACTTTTTGGAGGAACTTCATTGACTTAGGTCCGTATTCCGCGGATTCAAAAGGCCTATAGATATATACATTTTATTTATCCTTAGACAAGCAACAGAATATGTCAACATGTCGCAAACAACATTACAATAATAAATAACATGAAATATATAAAAGGAGCTGCACAATAATACTTCCTAGCAAGAAACTTACAGCACAATATTAACAATAACTATACAACATAATAGAGCTGCTGTGACTAACA
Source organism: Dermolepida albohirtum (assembly GCA_031893035.1). Taxonomy (NCBI): domain Eukaryota; kingdom Metazoa; phylum Arthropoda; class Insecta; order Coleoptera; family Scarabaeidae; genus Dermolepida; species Dermolepida albohirtum. Next base: position 246,587 of record JAVIWB010001741.1, read on the forward strand.
ACCGATCCTAGCTCTATTGTCCCGAAAACATGTATATATGTATATACTTCGTGATAAAAGAAGTGACACTAAAGTGTGTCTTACAGATACTCATTTATTGTGTAACAGCACTTCGATCAGTAGAGCCCTAATCTATTTTTTGAGTCAACCCATGATAGTATTTATGAAAGGTGGTGGTAATTTTTTTCACAATCCAATCTGGATACCGTTTCTCCTGGCTTTTGAAAATCTAAAAAACTGATCATGCAATTGATCCATATCTCTAGAGTTATAATCGTGAACAACACTAGAAGTCCTAAAGTACCCTATATGCTTGTGTATGAAAAGCAAAGTATGGTAAATAATTGTTAAAACAAAGACATAATGTTGCGACACATAGTGAAATGCCTTTCCCTACATGTTCTAGCAGGTATATACCGGAATAGCGGCACTATAGGTGGGGCTTACCTAGTACGCATTCCTGCCGCTAGGTGTACGTGACGCAACTTGTTCTGTGTTCGGTGCAATCGGTTCTTTCATCCAATAAAGATGTCTTTTTACAGTGCATTTTTTAAAGCATTTTCGTTTACTCGTCGTTCTTTGCAATGTCGGACTTAACTGAACAGCGTGTCACCCGATCAAACAATTAATCGGGTATTCTATTTGGAGGTTCTGAAAGACTGCGTAGCAGTGAACGATGAAAGACGTGCGATTTGTGGCAGACGAGGGAATGTTTTTTCCACCATGACAATGTACCTGCTCACACAACCCTATCAGTCTTTTGTTCCAGGCCCCCTACTCACTTGATCTTGCTCCGTGTTTTTTTTTGTTTCCAAAAATGAAGAGGGACATGAAATGACATCGTTTTAACAACGTGGAAGAGGTGAAGAAAAAAACGACACAGAACCTCGCAGCCATACCGAAAAACGAATTCGAACAATATTTCCAAAAATGAAATTATCGATTAGACAAGTGTGTTAAGTTAAATGGAGAGGAATTGAAGGTGTTAAAGTCGTTTTGTAAAAAAAGCAAAATGCAGGTTTTTATAGATAAATTCCGTTTATTTTTGGGTACCCTCTCGTATATATAAATGTGTTATATTATTTATTGTGAAGTTGCAGAAACAGTTTTGATATTGAAATTAGTTAATTTAAAAAATTTTATTTTATTTGAAGCAAATAATACTAATAATGTATATGTTTTTTAAAAGAGCTCCAATTTAATATTCATAAATTGCATATTTCGACACAGAAAGTTTGTGAGTGATCCAAAGCTTTCAAGAGTAAGAAAAACAAGTTTTTATAAGCAGCTATTAATTTGAAAAAACAAGGAAAAATGGATATTTTACAAATAACGCATGGGAAAAGATATTCAGTTCATTATTTCATCATTATATTCAATTGTAAGTCAAAACTAAAATCTTATTTGACTAAAACTGAAAAGTAGAGAAGTTGCTAAACAGCCGATTTAAATAGTATTTAGGTGTTATTTTTTTAAATTCTTTGCCACTTTTGTTACGTTTCTATATTTCAAATTGTTATTATATTTCTCTGATTTTATTATTTTGCTTTCTTTTTTTTTACGTGTTCTAATAAAATTTTGTATTATTTTCACTATTCTACAATCCGTTTCAATTTACAATTCTCAATTATTTAACACATGCGCGAACCTCTTCAAATCTCTCGTTTCACTCACATTCA